>JAAZTK010000676.1:0-18314 GCA_036507255.1 Megalothorax incertus
TTTCAGGTCATTTGGAGTTGATCTAAGCAAAAAAAATTTTTGAGATTTTGCGAAAATTTTCTAAGTTTTTTCCCCATGTTAATTTCCTATAGACTCCCTTAACGATACCTTAACGATACCCCAACCCGATTAATTAACAAGTTATCAAAAAGTAATTATTTTAGCGATTAATCATCTATTTGTATACTTTCCGAGTCCATTGGATGACTAATATAATCTACCATTGTTCGTAGTGAAACTGTGAAAGTGTCCAGTGATAATACTTATTTGGTATAATACTTACGTTTTTATATTTTTAATTTTTATAAAAAATATAAATAATCCAAATAATTGGAATAATGTCAGTCATTAATTTACTTTTATTTCTATTCTAGGAAGCCTTTGAAAGTACCTCTTGAACTTGGCATAAGGATTGGTAAGATATTTAATTAATTTAATGTATATTTCAAAATGTTAATGAACTGCATTTTCCAGACCTTCGAGTTGGTAGCCTGAATAAAGTAAATAATTGATATAATTTTGATGCATTTGTGTACTTAAACTGATAAAGAGTAGGCATGTACACTTAATTATGTTTATTTACAATATTTCTTATCATTTAATACAGATATCTCTGGCTGGACTTGTAAGGAGAGGCATTCAAGAAATTCTTTAATCAAAACGGTTCTTTCTTCAGGTTCAAGAATATCATGTCAAGAAGAGGGGAATGATAATGATCAGCAGATTATTAGCCAAATTCAACGGATTTTATGTTTTATTCTACATTATTTGAAATCTTTTCAACATGTGGGTCAAACCTGAAGAAATTCTTGTCGCAAATGCATTCTGGTAAGTTTTAAAAATTAAAAAATCTTTTGTTCTTATTTCTAACTTCTTTGTTTGATTTTCAGGGTGACTGAACAATCCAATATTTATTTTGCACTGCAAAGGAGAAGAGGACATGGGTCCAAGAGGAAAGATTTTGCAAGTTTACTTGTGGGGACATTGGACACTGTACTCGATACCAAACCCCCACCTTATAGAATTCTCCATATAACTCCTCAATCGTAAGTCTATTATTTGGTGGCTTGTTCCCTCCATTACAAAGAGATCCTAGAAGATTGGGAATGGCTTCAAAAGAATTTGATGGGAACCCTATCTACCTTTGA
Source organism: Megalothorax incertus (assembly GCA_036507255.1). Taxonomy (NCBI): domain Eukaryota; kingdom Metazoa; phylum Arthropoda; class Collembola; order Neelipleona; family Neelidae; genus Megalothorax; species Megalothorax incertus. The sequence goes on from JAAZTK010000676.1 coordinate 1,149, forward strand.
GGATGAGGAGCAGATTACAGACTTTGTCAAATGCAAGATTGAATCGCTAATTGCGCATTGCCAGCCAAAATCTGCTGAAAATGAAGGTATTCTTTAATTATTTGAGGCAATTTGAGGTTGCAAATTTGGATTTTGGCTTTAGATGTCGAATCTCAAGCGTTTAAGAATGCTTCCCAGAAATTCCATCGACTATTTGACCTACCTCAAGAGGAGAAGCTGATTAATTATTATTCTTGCAGGTTTGTGCATTCGATTTTTCATTTGCATTTAATTTTTCAAGAAAATTTAAATCTTGCTAAATTCATTAGTTATTCAAAGAAAAATGCGTCAATGCTACGTCAAGGATGGCTCTACTTTTCTGTCAATCATTTGGCATTTTATTCCTTTATATTTGGAAGAGAGACAAAGATTCTAATTCGATGGGTGAGTTGGATATTTTATATTCGATTAATTTTTCGATTAGCGCAATTCTAGAATTTGCTAGCCTAATCCACTATAATATTTTAATACACTATAATATTTTTTATAGACGGATATTCACGCTCTGGATAAAATCAATTCATTCCTCTTTCCGGATTCGATAAGGATTTCTACTAGGGGTGAAGAGGTAACATTCTATTACGAGTATTAAAACAAAATATGTACCATATCTAACCTAATCATAACAAATTATTTACAGCACCACTTTTCCATGATCGTCAATAAAAACGAAGTTTATGATTTGTGTACGCAGCTATCTTCCATTGCCATCAAAAAGTATGTGATTTTTTAATATTTTTCAAAAAAATATCTCAACTTTAATTTCTATTAGAATCATCGACGAGGAGAGCTTCAAAGAAGATAAAGAACTTTGGTCCAAACTTTCAAAAAATGTTACGAAGAAGCCAAGTAATTTGAAGAGAGATTTGGATGCTAGAGCTCATTCCGAAGCATTCCGTTCAACCTTTCGCTTGCCATCAGATGAGAAGCTTGATGGGACAACTTCTTGTTCAATATGGACACCCTATAACAAGAAGAATGTGAATGGGATGCTATACCTTTCAAACAATTATGTTTGCTTCTCCAGCAAGGTTGATTTTAAATGAAATTAAATGGGAAACTTGACGTAATTTGGAATATCTTTAATTTTCAGGTGCCTAATCTTTTAATTGTGATCATTCCACTGAGGGATGTAAATGTGATTGAAAAAACTACTTCGCACACAAACGGGGATCGGTCTATTCTATTTACTACGAAACACAAGGGCTCATTTCTTTTTAACCTCAATGAGGATCGTGATTTCATTGTCCAGAAGCTATCCGAATTGCTTTCCAAATCAAAATCCAGTAATCTGAAGACTATTTCGTAAGTATTTGAACTAAAACTCTTTGAAGGAGATCTTTTTTATTTAATTCCATATTAAAGTCTCAACAGAAGCGAATCCTCTTCATTGAGCTCCTCTTCCAATAGTTTTATCCTACTTGAAAACTCGAATACGAACGACGAAGAAACACATAAACGACTTCACTGTGATGGCATTCTCAATCAGCCCCTAATTGAGCTATTTCCGCTCCCTATTCATGGAGAACTATTGGAGAGTGAACGGGTTAAGGAGATTCAATGGAAGAAACACTTTGAAGAGTATGGGAGAGGGATGTCAATGTATAGGTGTGTAAAATGAGGATCTATTAAAATTCCTATACTTTAATTAATTGGAATGATTTTTTTTTCAGGACGGTTGAGATCTCCCATTTAATTATTAAGGGGATCCCCGATAAACTTCGTTCTGAGATTTGGCTCATATTCTCTGGAGCTTATAACGAGATGATAACGAATATGGGACATTATTCATACTTGGTTGACCAATCTATTTCGAAAAAATGCCAAGCAAATGAAGAAATTGAGAGGGACTTGCATCGATCTTTACCTGAACATCAAGCTTTTCATGATGATGTAGGCCTGGATGCTCTAAGGAGAGTACTTTGTGCCTATGCTCATCGTAATCCTCATATTGGATATTGTCAGGCGATGAATATGGTTGCATCAGTCCTACTCTTATATTGCTCTGAGGAGGAAGCCTTTTGGCTACTTGTCTCCATTTGCGAACGCCTTTTACCAGACTACTACAACAAGAGGGTAGTTGGAGCTTTAGTAGATCAAGCTGTAATGGATGAACTACTTGAAATGCATCTCTCAAAGCTTCATGCTCATCTAAACAACCTTGGCATGATCGGAATGATCTGCCTCTCCTGGTTCCTTACCCTCTATTTAAGCGTGATGAGCTATGATTGCGCTGTAACAATCTTTGATTGTTTCTTCTTTGATGGGGCAAAAACCATATTCCAAATTGCACTCACAATCCTTGAGTCGAATGAAGAAGGGCTACTAAATTGTAAAGATGAAGGGGAAGCGATGCAATTGTTGAGTGAGTATTTGAATGGGATTTATTTAATCAATGATGAGCCTATTGACATAGGAGAGGATCTGTTAAGCAAATCCCCAAGCCCTCCATCAATTCGAACAGTTCCATCAGGGACGCCAGTTGGGCCCAAGAGCCGAATGGAAAGGGGTACTAATAGGTCTGCTGCAATTGGAATTTTAATATACGAGTCATATCGGAGGTTTGGAGGGCATATAACTGCGAGTCAGATTGAAAGAATGCGGTTAAAACATCGCCTTAAAGTTGTACAGAGTCTTGAAGAAGTTGCAATGAGGAATGCCCTTAGAAGTGTCTCTACGATCGAAGTATTTAGCCAAAAAGAGCTTGGAGAGCTTTTCCTACTTGTACGAGGGGATCACCTTTGGCAGCTTGCAATTGGGACGAATAGTAACAGCGCGAATGATCAGGGGATACAACAGCATCTCCTAATTGATTCCGAGCAATTTAAAAATACCTTTATGGCATTCTCCCCTTGGGGTGCGAATGGAAATCCAAATACACATGCTCTTGTTGGTCGAATTTTTAAAGTGAGTTTACTATTTTTTAATTTGAAAGTAATTTTAATTTGGATTCATATTTTACTAATAGATGTTTGACAGTAACGGAGATGGGTGTTTAACATTTAGCGATCTAGTCCGGATCCTGGTTATAACTGGAACTGTGGAGCCTATAAAAAGATTGAAACTTTTATTCTGCCTTCATTTGCCACCACTTCTCGATGAGGATTTTTCTACACCTACTACAGGTGGCTTGAACCTACTTGAAATTGATTAGTAAATTATAAATCATTTCTGGAATTATATTTTAGGATTTGAAGCAGATGCTGAAGTAGGAACTGAAGCTTCAGAGTTTTTCTCGAGCATTGACAGCGTTATTGTTGGGTTGGACAATTTGGAGATTGGATTTCCATCGGGGCGTAGTTCAAGTCAAAGCCAGAAATCACTGGAAGCAATTGCAGCTTTAAAAGAGATTGCAACAAATGATTCTATGCCTGTTCCAACAATGGATCAGAAAAACTTTATTTCGCTGTAAGTTGGAATGCTTGAAATATTTAGAAATCTTTTAATTGAATTTTATTTGGGAAATGTAGGTGGAAAACCTTTTACGACATTTTTATTCATAGTAAAAATGAACAAGCTGCTTACAGTACGTTTACTATCATTAAATTAAATAAAATATATTAAGATATGGTTTAAATTTAGGCTCAATTGTACGAGTGGGAAATCTTTTAATCAAATTGGGAGATGCAGGAAAGCGAACACATCAAAAGAAAAAGTCTCAGACTGAAAACATTCCCATTCGAGAAGAGGCTGACGATGTTCCTATTAAAAAGGTTTGTCTAATTTTTACAAAAAAGGGTTTTTAGGCTAATAATTTCTATAAATGCAGGGTCAATTGGATTTGGATCTGAATCAGAGTACAGGACTGGAAGGTAAGATAAAGAACACAAAACCTTTAGCTCTGATACAAAATTTAGTACTAATTTAACTTTATAAATTATCCAGATTACACTGGAACAATATCTAGCATCGATTCTGACTGAGCAACCTCTTGTCGATTTCTTTGAAACAAAAATGGACCTAATGAGCTTAATTGATCGATATAAGAATAAGAAGCTGATTCGGCAGACTTCCCTCTCCTCGTCCCCGGATTAACTCTTGGAATTTTAAGTACCTATCATATTTTAAAAATGCCACAATCAATCTATANAGAAGCTGATTCGGCAGACTTCCCTCTCCTCGTCCCCGGATTAACTCTTGGAATTTTAAGTACCTATCATATTTTAAAAATGCCACAATCAATCTATAGTGTTAAGTACTTTGTAATTCATAATTCTTCATCTTTGGGTAATCTAAATTCTATCATGTTACAAGATGTCAAGTTTAAAACTTTTTTTAAATTCTAGTAATTAGATAAGTGTCTTCCAAAGTTCCAATTAATGTAAACTCTAAAGATTATGCAAGTACCTATTACTAATACTTTTATCAGTACATATGATACTAACATGTAAGGATGCTATTTTGTATCAATTTCCATTAAATCTTGTAAATTAACAGTACATGCTGTTAACCTTTTTAGTCATTTCATTTTGTACTTTTGATTGGATAAAGTAGTCTTGAGATTAGATCGTTTATATGAGGCGTTATTAGTGTACCTAGTACCTACTCCTACTTTAATGCCTAGGCCTTAGGATTAGTAGTACAATGGCCGTTTAGTTTATAAATTAGTTTAATTATATGCTAGCTATATACTAATACTGTAATACATTTCTGATGCAAGATATTTCTTCCATTCCTAGAGGTAGAATAAAGTAGATATTTTAACAACCATGTTTGAAAAATATACAAAAATATTTTTATTAGTTTTAAGAGATATACAATTTTCTTTAAGCCCTTCGCGTTAATAAATAGGTATGTACTAAACAGAATTTGCGTATAAACTCTCTTCGATCTAGCAAATACTTTTTAAATCATCTTTATTATTTATAAAACAAATGGCATTATAATATTATACTATTATCTTCTTCAACTTTAGGGGGAATATGAACTTAATATGCCCTTTGGCCCTATCGCTTACCGCAATTAAGGTTTTAGATCATCAATCAATGAGAGATGCAACTTTTCATGAATCATCTGAAATCAATTTATTCTTTTCCGTGTTTTCATCTTATTGCATAATTCTCTTCATTACTTGGTATTACATATCGTGGAATTACCCCCTTGTTTGTTTTTTAATCTCCCCTTTAGGCTTTAGAACCTCTTCAAATAAGCTATGTAAAGTTAGGCCGATTATGTCATCTCTTGTTGGGTATTAATATGCACGGGTCCTTATTGTACAATATTTACTCGCAGATGAGTAAATTAAGGGGTGGGGATTGCAAAAGACAATTCCAGTTAAGCCCAAAAACTATTATTGCCTTTGGCTTTCTCGCACATTATCTCGTAAACAGTCAGGTACTACAATAGTTTTTTCAATACAAAGAGGAACTCGAAACGATTTTATTTAAATAAACACTTATTAATCCTATTCAATTCTAATCATCGTACCTATTTTGACTTGGGAGAAGCGTAGTGGAGCTTCCCCTTGGGTTAATTAAGCTCAAATTTAATAAGGAGTTAGATCCTAACTTCTGTATTACGAGTATCTTTCATTTAAATATGGTATCTTTCAGATCTTATGATGCTACATTACCTAATTTGCTACCTTTATCTTGTGGTGTTATGATGAATCTCTACATACGAGTACTCTAGTTTAAAAGCTTTAAATGAATGATATTTACACCTAAATATGAAATCCCGTTTAAGCAGGATATTTCTGTTTAGTGAAAACATCTTTGCATACGAGTTATGAGCAGAGGATTTCAATTTCATATAAGGTAAATGGAGGGTGAATATTAGTTATTAGAAGAGAGTTGAGATTTACGAGTCCAAAGATAAGCGTTAAACTCGGTCTGTTCGAATTGAACATGTTCATCATGAGCACTGTATGAGGAAGACTGAGATTTCTCCTTGGTCGACGTCGTCAAGAGATGAGAAAAGTCAATATTGACCTCCTCGAGCTGAATCTCCCTCTGTACAAACGTACAAACCTTTTGAGCTCCTCTTTTTTACCATCTCTAAAATGGACATGTATTGTTAAGAGAGCACAATCATACCTATAAATAAGGATAGACCCGAATATGTTTAAATAACATACATTAACAGAGGGTGAGATGTCCTTTGTTTCGCTCTCAACCTCATTCCATATCTTTCCAACGAATTGCTAACATGTCCAGTTTAAATTAATAATTTTCAAAACAGAAATAAATCTAATATTTTAATTTATAACAATTTTTCATCTATCCTAAACCTCGGAGGATTGTTCCAGATAGCTAAAGGGGATCAGGCAAGATTTGGCAAATTTAGCTGCGTCCAATAAATAAGGGTACCCTCGCAGCTATGTCAAATCGGGCCATTCTCCCTTTAGCTTTGTCATCTTTTTAGCCGCCACCCTCGTCGCATTTTGGACATTTGGCCATAGGGGCGAATACAATTATATAAATTACCTATTATTTGTAGTCTTAGATGTTAATTTGATATATTGATAACGCAAAATCAAGCCTTTGAAAAAAGGTATTTTAGAATCTGGACTCTTAAAAGAAATCCTACATTCGGAAGGCTTTTGTGTGTGAAATTTGAATCGAGGTAAGTCTTCCAAATGAATCCAATTTATACAGATATTCTGATATGACTAGTTAATTAAATCAAAGGTATATGATGTCATCAGAAGAAATCCTTAAGAGAGGAGGCCTTTATTACGATGAGATCCGACAGCAGCTTGCCATAATCGATCCTGAAGAATCCGGATTCATGGAGGAATTGAAAGAGGAATGTAATGCTTATGCGGCCCTTACCCAGGAGTTTTTGACCACTGCTAAAGAAGAGGTCTTCCAAATGATGGTGGGAATGGAAAAGCTCGTGGAAGCGGAAAAAGCTAAAGTGATGAAGAAAAAGTTGACCCTTTCCTGCCTCGAGAACCAACGCCGGAAGGATGTCCTAAATCTTCTCAAGGTTTATGCGGACAAAAAGGCGGAATTAAATGCTCTTACGATCCAGCATGATTCGCTCCTTCGAGTGTATGAAGAGATGTTGAACTTTAAGATTCGGTAGAAATTATTGTAGAATGTATCGTACTACAAATGCCAATTTTTTAGATGCACTTTTTTGGAAAAAATAATGCAAAAACTTGTACTACCATTTCGCAATCGAATATATCCCAACTTGCCCCATTGGTAAAGATTCTGAGATTGACACCTGCTTAAATCTGTGCAAATTTCATCGCAAAAAAATTAGCGAGCAAAATGATCTAATTTCCTAATCATATTTGTCTTTATATTGACCTAGTGTCAATATACACACCCAAAGTGATAGAATTTATTAATCTTGTTAGATTTTGAGTAAAAATGGCAATAAATTGAGGATTATTACAAATGAAGCCAATTCGCTAAAAATGACATTATTTTAGTTTGTTGAAATTATAATACATACATATTAATTATGTACCAAGTTCATTTCATCTTGTGTAACCTAATTTTATAAATTTGCATTTTTAATTGGACCGATTAAAAGTGCCACATTTTCAATCAAGGTTGGGGAGTGGATAATAATATAGTACCTATTTGCTTAAATACAAATCTTATACATATGTAGATCTAGATAATATTATTCAATTACATTTCCAGTACGAATTTGCAAATACAAATGATAATATCAAGTATCGGTGCAATATTACGATATGTACTAGGTTGGCTTGTAAATTTTACATAATACAAATTGAAATGACTTTTTTCAACTCATTTAATATGTGCGTATCTCTGAACTCTCATCAGATCTGCACGCTCGGAGAAATGATATTTAATAATTGTAATTATGAATCTCATGAAAGTGGTCAAATATCAGCAAGTTAATTTTTGAGTTCACTATCCCTCACTTGAAATACATGCGAGCAATCCTAAATCCTTAATCATTCGCAACTCGTTCTCAGAGTTTTCATTCAACTTTTGCATGTCCAATTCAAGTAGGTAAATGTACTACTATATTGTTACGGATGGACCTCTCAATAATAAGATTAATAACTTCAATTGAAATCTTTCATAGTTTGTAGATTTGTAGTAGTTTGTACGACCTGTACCCTTTAATTGCACTTTGCTCTGTAGATGAACTTGCTAGCAATAATTACTTAATCGCAATTAGTATGGTATACAAGCTTTTTGAGTTGCAATTTGTCCCAAATGCTTTCAATTCAACTGAACTGTTGAAATGTGTTTTTCTCTTTAAAACATGAAGTGTTTCTTGACTGTGTAAGGGTAAACTGTAGAATACGATATTTTTGCAAATATTCTATTCTATGGCCTGTGTGCTAATCTGCGGTATGCGATGACTCTGATTCATTTTAGTTTATAAATATTATTTATGCTCGGAGGGTTCCTCTCTTAGACTTAATTGGCTCTTAATTGGCTCAGAGGGGGTCTAATGAATTAAATTGATCCTGAGCAAATTTACGATTCCGTAGGATTTATTGGGGAAGTTGGGAATTTGCCTGAAGAATCCCTCCATATGTCCTTATAAGTTTATCATTCCATATAGGATTTGGTCACAATTCCTGATTGATGCAATAAATAAAATTCGCCGATCCACTGGCAAAAAAATAATAAATTATTATCATAAAATGGATAATGCAAATCATATTGTATCCCAAAAAATGGAGGCGTTTCTCTCAACTTTCCATTCAAATAAGTATTTCTACAGGTTCGAGGAAAGAGAACTGGATCGATTTGCATTCAATAAGTCAATTAGATTTGAAAGCTCCGCGTGCATCTTAATTAGGGAGAAGGAGGAATAAATTGGTTCAAGATTTTGTGAATTAATTCTTTTAAAAATGCCATTCTAAATCTACACCGTTTAAAACTGGGGCAATAAAAATATAGGAAAGTGAGAATGGTCAATTTACAAAATTTGAGGTAATCCTATAAAATTGCAAGGGATTTTATGAGCTTGTTAAAGGTAGTTTACAAGTGTCTGTCATTCGACTTGTTAAAGTGTTCTAAACACTTACAATTGAGCAATTCCACTAAAAAAACAGTAAACAAATAAGCTCGAATTCTAACGAGTTCCACAAGATTCCCACGCCTGCAATTTCTAGGCGAAAAAAGCTAATAAATCGAATTCACAAAATTGTAATAAAAGTCATCTGACTACGTATAATACTAGTTCTATAATAGATAGCATATCATGTGTAACTTCTTAGACCAATCTATTAACCCTGCCCCAATTAGATAAAAGTGTGATTTGTTCCTAATTAGTACAAACGGAAGATGTATATCAATCTCTGAAAATAATACAATTAAATAAGAAATTAAATCCCAGGGTGCCTCAGACCTATATAATATGTAAATTAAAGCTTATCGCTAAAGCTAATCGATACAAACATGCATGTCATTTATGTAGCTTGACGAACTAGGGTTAACATGATAATTATTATAATGCATGATTAATTAGGCAGCTTGAGCAGACAGGGTGTCATTAATACTGATATAATCAATGCACAGTAATAAGCGTTTTTGCTTTGTTTTGATATTTTGCAAAGAGCGCTATGTAATGCTTAAAAGCAAGAAATGTACCTTCATCAACTTTCTTATAAGAGATTTTGGGGCTATCCCCGACCAAAAAGGGGAAATGTCAAACGAAAAATGATATAAACTCGGGGTCCTTTGCATTGCATGAGTATTCACTATTCAATCACCCATTCTTCTTGGTCAATTAATTTAACGCAAGATGTTTTATAATTTTGTTATTGATACTCGTATGCGAGTACCTATGTATAATAGCTGATTTACTGTAGGTATATGGATTTTGAACTGATGAGTTGGGCGCAAGGAATATCGATGGTCATTGGGAGAAAAATCCCAATTCTTCTCCAAATACCATCGATATTCCTTGGTTGGGCGTTCTAAAATTACTTTAGCAGCCAATTAGTTGTAATAGAGAATCTAGTGCAATTTGGCGAGCGGAAATTGATTGAGAATCTTCTATGACCAAGTTTTTGAAACTTCTAGGGGAAGGAGTGTCTTGACTTCTACAGGAAACTTTATTTTATATTGAACGCAAAATCGAAAAATCAATTATTTCGTTAAAAAATGGACAAAAGATCAGAACAAGCTCATCAATTGGGCCTAAGAGACTTTCTTTATAATCAAGAAGGTGGAGAGGAGCCTCCACAACGTGGGCGAGGTCGTCGACCTACTATCGATCAAGGTGGTCAAGATGGAGAAACTTCTGAAAGGTCTACAGCTTCAGAGAGAACGGAGAGACCTCCTGGAGCATCAAGAGCACCGGAAAGGCGGAAAAGAAGGAAGACAGCGGATGCAGGGAGGGCTACAGCTTCCAGAGCGCCTAGGACAAGTCAGGAGAACTCAGATAGACCTCCAAGGCCTCGACCAAAGAGAAGATCAGGGGAGAATCAAAATAGAGCGGCTGCAGGAGGCGTTGGCGCTGTTGGGGCTGGCGCGGCGGGGGGAGTTGCAGCAGGTCAAAGTACCCCAAGAGACGAGTATAGGACTGCGCTGAGGTCAGCAGAAGGACAACAAGGAGCCCCTCCGCCACCCCCATCAGCAGAGCCACGTTTCACGGAGCCAAATCAAGCTAAAAGCCTGGATAGATCATCAGGAGGAGGGACGACGCCGAGTCAAGGGCCACCTAGGCAAACCCAGCAGGAACGGCATCCACAAACATATAGAGCACCGCAAAAACGTCAAAAGTCGAGGGTGCTTTCAGGATTTCGGAAGAGACCTGTGCATCACGAAGGGACCCCGATGCACAGAAGGCGTTCTACGCTTGATAACGAGAGCAAAGCAACTGTAAAGAAGCGGACATGCATTACACATCTTGAAAAATATTGCGTGTACATCATTTGTGGACTCGTTTTTGTAAAGTCACTTGAAATTTAAGTAAAATCATTATCTTGAAATTCAATTCCGCCAGGTCGCAGGATTGTTAATGTTGATTTTTGGAGGGGATTCATTGGCGCAGTTGAAAAAGGAGGATACGAGCTCAGTTTTGGGCGTTGCCAAAATGTCTGCCATTACCGTCCTCGTCTTTGGCGTCATCACCATTTTCACGAGCATTCTCGGAGTGGTTGGACTTCGAATTCATTCCCGCTTTATTCTTGGCATCGTAAGAATTTTCTAATGCAAATACTCGAGTATAAATTATTAAAATGATCTTTTAAACTCCAGTATTGTGTCATCCTTTTCATGATCTTCACAATGTCATTTATCATGTCATTGGGAGTGCTCGTGGCAAGAACGCAGCCAGGGGTCATTGCGGTCAAATTGAAAGAGACGATGGTGCTTTACAAAACGGAGTTCGTAACATTTCAAGTAACATTTCGTAACATTTTAAAATTTCATTTCATTTCATAACAGTCAAGTGCGGAACATGTGGGACAATCTTCAACGAATGTAAGACTTTGTAAATTTTTAATTAAATGCTTCTAATGAAATAATAAAAATAGGTCCACGTGCTGTGGGGTTACAGATGGGAAAGGAGCTCAAGAATGGAGGGACTGCTACCGAAACACCCTAATGAACAAGGGGATCAAAAGCTGGAAGGATATCCCCGGCATCAAGCATATTCCTGGGATTAAAGATTACCAACTTCCCGATCAGCTGCTCAAGCAATTTTTCCCATTCCTCTACCCTTCAGACGTCAAACCTGACATTGAACAATATGACTCTGAGGAGGATGACAAACGCCGAGGTGCAATTGTTATGTTTGAGCCGGATAAAAGGTGCAATGAGACCTTGGACGTGAATTCAAAGTTAATTTCCTAATTTCAGGAAGATTCGCCGCAAGAGGGCTCAATCAACTCAGCAACCTGGCTCTACGGTGCCATCTGTCGGTGATGATGGTGACAAAATCTTTGAGCAAATCATGGCATGGGTTAAGGACTCTGAGGATTCAAGGTTTCGCTATCATGCTTTTTTTAACATGGTTCCAGTGACGTGTTGCAAGAATGAGTAAATTTTCAAACTTTTGAAGTCGAAATCTGGTTCTAATTTTTTTAATACTTTAAATAGGACCGCGTACAAGTACAACGAATCATCTATCCACCATTATCGCAAGATTTGTGACACGACTAACAATACCCGCCTCTTCTACCCGGGATGTGCTGGGAAGCTCATCAAGAAGATGTTTAGGCTCGCGGTTATTTCTCTCGTGCTTTCATTTCTTTTGGTAAGCCAATGACTTTTGAGTCTCTAAAATCTAAATGCAATTTTTGACCTACATTTTAATGCCAGTTGGTTGGAATCGTCTCTGCTGCTCTTGTCATCATCACACCAGACAAATATTTCGACCCAGCCGAGAAAAATAAATGATTTTGTATTTTTATTTTTTCATGTATATTCTTATATGCTCAATTGGTTTTAATTGTTTTCATTTTAATTCAATAAACTTTAATAATTACAAATTATATAAAATTGCAAATTAAAACGAAGAAAGTCTTCTACGTTTCTCCCCCTTCTTTTTGGTAGCAATAACACATATGGCCATGATAATGCCTAAAATCTAAAACAATCCAAGGTCAAAATCAAGGTCAAATTGTCAAATTTTAAGTTACAAGTAGGGAAGATAGTCCTAGAGCGATTTTTCCGATAGTTGCTAATTTATTTAGGATCTTATCCAGACACCCTCTCTCCCAAATATCTTCCTTTTTGTCCTTGGAGCAGAGGTCAGGTGGGAGGTCATTAATAGATGGCGGATGTGTTATGAGAGACCCTGAAGCTGGCGTTGTAATTGTCTCATTTCCATTTATAAAATCTTCTGATGCCGTAGAATTGTCTTCCTCCCGCTTGAAAGAATATGCTTTTGGATTTGTGCAGCATGTCACAGGTACAGGAGGGTCAAAATAATGATTCAAGGAGTCTCTAAGAGTTCTTGATGACCTTAGAAGGTCTTCCAATGCCCAAAGTGTCACTTCTTTTGGTGAGGGTGTCGAAAAAGATGTCATTTCCGGGTTCGGGGTGGTTTCAATTGCCCTCCAATACCTGGCCCTTGGAGTGAGAGTGTTCTGAGGTAAAAGGGGAGTGGTGGGCCTTTCAGATGGAGGTCCTTGACTCTTTTTAAGTGTCTCTCTAGCCTCCTCGTCACTAACATCTACTATTCCAGGCACAGCGCTGATCCCCGGGATATTCCTCCAGGATTTCCCAAAGTATTTCCGGGTGAAGGCCTTATGCGCCGACTCCCATTCGTTGACACCCTTTTCGATGTTAATTTATTAAATCACTATATACTAATACTTAGGATTAATAGGGTTAATTAATTTCCACGCTCTTTGGTTTGATATTTACCTCATTGTCCATGATGCCACAGCATGTCATCCCAATCTGAAGAATATCCCACTCCTTTTGGATCTGCTCATCTTGGTACGCCCCCATTGAAGTTGACATTTGATTCTTAACAAGAGCGGGATTCTTCTGAAACACGAGAACTCCGACAGATGCTGCCACCACCAATAGGAATAGAATGACCAAAAGGACGCAGTACTGAAATTCAGGCCAATTGCTGGTTATATTTACTTTAATTTGATAGAATTTACAATAATTAAAAGGGTTTTGCTTCGTAGAAGAGCTCCCAGCGCACCGATAAAGGCTACAAAACAGATTATGCCACCTAGAACCGCGATTGCTAGCCCTCCCATTCGGGTCATTTTCCCAGTAACGCCTTCAAAACTAATACAATAAATGTTTGCTCAATATTCGTCTAAATTTTAGGAATTTAAAGTACCCTGCATTAGCACTGAAGGATTGTATTCCAATCACAGTTAAAGCGACCCCTGCAATCTGTAATTTAGCCAGTAAATTGAAGGTTTATTGAATAATTTCTTTCAAACTTACAAGAACGACAACATTGACGCCAAAAACGAAATATTTTTTGAATAGCGTGGAATTTGACAACTTTCGGCTTTTGACCTTGATTTCTTCAATAGTTCGGCGACGACCACCAGGGGCTGGCTCGGGTGAAGTGCCTCGTCTCGATGAAGGTACATTTCGGTCTTTAGCACCGGCGCGTCTTGATGGTATTTTTGATGGCGCGCCACGTCTCGACGGCTCTTTTGGTGGTTCTCCTATATTCTCGCTCCCAGATGCTTGCGAATCACTTGATCCCACTTTACTCATATTTGCAAGTATGGTGTAGGATCAAATAATTTCATAACGAGCTTTAAATGAAGACCAAATGTAACCATAACCTATAAGTGACTATCATAAGCAATTGTATCATTGTTTTAAATATCTGTAGAGAGCAAACTTGATCAACTTAACATCGGTCATCATGTTTTATTTCAATGTTAAACAAAATGTTTAAGATTATTATCTGTAGAATAAAGAATAGTTTGAAAATTAACAGGAATTAAAGCATTTGCAAAGTAGGTAGGTCAATGATGAGGTTCGAGGTATTTATCGGGTGACGCCATTACAAGAAGTCCAACAATGACTCCGCCAACCTGAAATTTACAATTTAATAATGTCAATCAAAGGTTAGTTCGTAGTCAAAGTCGTAAACCTACCAGTAGTAGAGATATACAAATTGATATAGTTCCAACTTGTGTAGCTTTACTCGCAATTCGATCTGCACACCCATACTCCCAAAGGTCTTCCTGCTTCTCGACATCACAAACATTTTTCGGGAGCTTTTTCAGTCCCTCATACATGTAGGCTTTATCCCATGCCTTGGGGTTAGTGCAACAAGAAGCTGGTGCAGTAATTTTTAGGTACTCCTTCATCATCTTTAATATCTCTGGATCCTTTGGACCTTTTGTAGTAGATTTTCTCGTAGTCTTCCTGGGCTTTTTGGTTGTACTACCAGTAGGTGGGGCTCTTGCATGCCGATAAAAGGTGCCATCTGGAGGCTTCTTTTTGACGTTTTTGAAGCTTTCAGCGCCGGATCTTCCCTTGTCCTCCTTTTTGTCACCCGGTTCCGTGATGCCAAGAGCCTCATTGAGTTCATCAATTGATGTTTTACTGAGGAAGGGGTTGTCCATAAAGGGTACATCAGTGATTGATTGGATATTCCTCTTTTTCATCCATGTTTTATACGCTGTCCTCCAATCCTCGCATCCCTTGCCATGACTGATGCCGCAACAACGCATCTGCATAAATATTTGGCTTTGGACATCATTGAAAAAATGAAATTAAAAAAGAATTACCGTCCTCTGAAGGTAATCCCATTGGTCGCTGACCCCAGAATAATGATTGTACATGATCATGGTGTCTTCAAGCCTTTTGCGGATTATATTCTTATTTTTGAGTACCATCAACATTGCTATCCCCATTGCCATTACCAGGATAAATACAAACGCCAAAAACAGGCAATACTAAAACATATTAGGGAAATCAATTTAGCTTCCTATTAAAAAATTAAATGCATTCAAAATTAATTTACACAAAGTAAGCCTAGCCGAGATCGGTAGTAGACCCCGAGGAATCCTACGACAGCGGCAATCATGACGAGGATGCCACAAATAAGGATCATTAGATAAAAAAGCTGGGCAATTCCTCTGTCGAAATCGTTGGGTAACTTGCGGGTGTAGGTTACAACGCCAGTTATGAACAATGCAAATCCACATGCCTGGAATTAAGCAGGGTAAACTACTCAATCAAAGGTCAAAGGTGGAATTCTTACCATTACAATACCGTTGACGAAATATACAGCGATCTTTTTCTTTTTGACTTTAGCCCTTCCTGCTTGGAACTCCTCCTCAGTTTCATCATCGTACGATCCTTGACTTGGAGGATTTGAGGACGCCACTGGATCTACCTTGTTTTTATTTTTGTGCTTCCAAAACATCAACTTATCACGGAACGATGACCCATGTGATTGACCTCGTCCTCGGCCTCTACCACGACCTCTCCCCCTGCCACGACCCCTTCCAGGATCCATTCCACGACCTCGACCTGGCCCTGGGCCACCTCTACCCCTGTTTGGTGTCCCTCCTCCACGTCCATAAGAATTGGGTCCCCTTTGCTGTTGCCACTCCCCTTGACGCCTCTCTGGCGAATATTGTTGATGTGTGGGTGTAGGTTGAGCCGATCTTGGACGCGGAGGAGTAGGAGGAGGAGGATGGGGAGGAGTGCCTTGACCTCTTCCGGCTGAGACTGGCCTTCCAGTGCCAATACCTGGTCCTAAAGGATGTCCAGGTCCTCGTACAAGCGGTCTCCGTCCCCCTTCGCCAGGTTCCATGCTATTCTTATGGCGAATATGGAATATACTGATGCTTAATTTACATACAATTGATGAATTTTTTCCCTTGGTTCCTAATGCCTAGATAAATTTTAGACAAGTTTCAGGCAAGTTTCACCAAGAGTTCAAAATCTACTAACCCTGCCCCAATTAATTAAATGTGTAATATGCCCCTAATTATTAATTAGTATACAAACGGAAGATGTATATCAATTAGGCGGCAAGAAATAATACAATTAAATAAGTTCTAGAAATCCCAGGGTGTGTATAAAATTAGATGCTTAAAGTTATAATTTATCAGTATCAAGTATCAACCCATTTAGACAACATTCAAGTCATGTCATTTAGCTCGACGAGCAAGGGGGTTAACATGATTATTATAATTTAATGCATGATTAATTAGTCAGCTTGAACTAATTGGGTGGGCAAGCAAGGTGTCGATAATTTAATCAACGCACAATATTCTTCATTCATTTTTTAAGGAGATCTTGGAGTATCTGAACATCCAAAAAGAAATGCCAAACATGACAAATGATCTAGAGGATCCTTTGCAAATTCAATCACTGATGCGCTTTGGTCATACTCATCAGGAATTAATTTCACGTACATGAGCTTTAGGAATTATCAGTTTTGCGTAAAATTCGTTATGAACTGAGGGGGATCGGCATCAATCGATCGAAAATCTGCAACATGAGTGTCCTGACCACCTCATTTAGTGGCTAGCCGACGGCCCCCTCTTTATCATTCGGTTAGTTTAATGTTGAAGATACATAATCGAGTGGTAAGTTAAGTAACCCCTTCACCTGGAAGTCATATGATATACAATATGTTATATAAGAAGAGTGAGAAATGGGGAGTAAAAAATGGGGCAGACTCTTTGCTTTCTTTAGGGTATACGTGAGATAAAAGTGAGAGTACTTGGGAGAACTCAGCCCAGTTGTTTTATCAGTATTGTACGCGACCTGTGTG
>JAAZTK010000677.1:0-18305 GCA_036507255.1 Megalothorax incertus
TCAGATCAGATTCAGATGAGTGAATTTGACCCCCAAAAAAATCAGATCAGATCAGATATCAGATCAGATCGCAAAAAAGCCATCTGATCGGAGCCTTACTCCAGACTTTATATTAACATATCGTATATACCTTCAATATATCCGTACTACTCGTACTATGAACATCGAAGCTTCTGAAGTGTGCTATCTGGAAGCCTCGAAAGTCCTTAAGCTTGGCTAATGAGCCATCAAGGAGTTGTTTTAGAGGCACAATTAATAATCAGAATTTGATACTTTTTTTTCACAACCCTTTCAGACTTTTTAGTAAAAGTTATGCATTATGCATTAGACCTTTTTGGCGAAACGGCGAGAAATATATTCCTTGCTAAAAGATAAGATCAAACGGGGTGTCTCACATGGGACTTGGAAAGGAAAAAGGAAAGGCTAAAGTCAAAGAAATTCCATAATGCCACATGTAATATGGCATATCCCCATTAAGGGGGAGAAAGGACATTAGGAGGAGGGTTGCAGAATGTGACGCCGAGTCTGCAAAAAACTTTTGTTTATTCTTTTTATTCCATCCTTTTTATTTCCGCCATCAAAATATAGATAATTAAGTTGGGCTGCCGGAGAAAGCCGGGAGAAAGCATTCCAAGATATTCCAAATATGCCTACTAGGCTACTAGTACCTAATGAACGTACTTAGGAGGCAAGTTGCATAATATTAATGACTTAATCATCTTCTTTCATGCATGTTTTAATGTAGGAAATTTATTTTTACTCATTTAAGCCTCGCCCATGAGTAAACATGTTCCATTTCTTCCAGTTTCCGCCAAATAATCCCACATGAAATTCAATAATTCAATTAGCCAATACATGGGCCCCACTTGACCGTAGAAAGACCGTGTCATCGGGTTGCAGAGGTTCAAAGGATAAAAGGATTCAGCCTAAAACTTTTATTAGAGATTTATATACACGTCTAGACATACACTATCCGTATAATGATTAGATTTCACCCGGTTTGAGTAGAAATAAATCAGGGCCAAACTTTTCCGAACCATATTTCACGCTCTCGACGCAAAAAGAAATGTCGGATTTCATAAAAACAATGAAATATCAAAGCCGGGAGGGAGTTTTGATATAAAAATGCACTTGTCATTGCACTTACTAATGAAAAAACAAGAAGGAGGAACTTGTTCTATCATACAATAGGGATTTATGAACCCCTTTTGAGATCCTCTAGATTGATTAATTTGAGAATGCCTATAGGAAATAGGAATACCAAGTATTTGTATGGATATAAATAGCCGGATCATTAATTTTTGATATTTATTTGATATGTTCTAAAGGGATCCGTCGGCTTTGGCCTTTGGCAGTACTGTTGATTTTGGCGAGAGCTGCCCACAGTTCGGAGAGATCAGAGGATCCTTTGGAGGAGGGATGTCCTATAGGATTCTTTGCTTGCAGCAAAAACCAGTCAATTTGCATTCACCAAACAGAGATCTGTAATGGGATTTCAAATTGTGGATCTGCTGACAATTCGGATGAGGAGAACTGCCGTAAGCAGCTAATTAGGGAATATAAGATTCGAAATTCTAGACCCCAAAGGGCCAATATTGCATCAAATTTCAAATTTAGTTTCGGATTTCTAGGAATTTTTATTAGATATGAGCTGCCCTAATTAAAGGATATTGAATTTTAAAGTAGCTAGTATCCTACTAGAATAATATATCTAATGAAGTACATAACTTTTGATATTCTTGGATAAAATTTCACAGGGAATGAACATGACTCAAAATTTTGGGATACAATGTTCCAGGTATTCTTTTGAAACCAGTTCAGGATTCAAGATAATTTAAAATTGATGATTAATTTTTTTGTAAAAAAAGAAACGACCAGGAGCTGACGAGGAGAGCAATGGAACTTGCAAATGTGAGCATATTTTTAGAGAATTCAATCTATGATATATGTATGGAGAAAGTTGAGAGAAAGCAAATGGGAAAGTAGGAAAGTCCTGAATTAAATAGAGTATGGTTGAAATTAGATTTAAATTAGCATAAACCTTATATTGATTTCCACTACTGATTTTGAGACGCTATTCTTCTCTGCAACCCCGTTAGCATATTATTTTACTTCAAGTTTGAAATGTTATAAAATGAACATAAATATGTCAAGATATTCCGTACAATATCAGATAATGATATGTATACTGATATTTGTAGATATCATAATTTATATTAAAATAAAAATTCAAATATAAATATAATTGGAACAAAAGTCTATTTCCTTTGATCTGTCCATTTAATTACCTACGCAGGTATCGTATTACCTACTATCCGTAGTATTGTATTATGCAGTACAATATATACTACTATGAAAGTTCAAAGTTTTGATGCTAGAACTCCAGAGAATAAAGGCAACGCTAATTAAATAATTTAAAATTAGAACCTGAAAGTGCTCAATTAGGAATTGAACTGAAACAGCTCAAAAAGGCGTTTTGGAAGATACCTACTGTATTCGGATCAGGTCTTGAGCTTCATACTGATAAAGGGGGACAACATTTGGCCTAAATGATTTTTTTATCAAGATATTATCTTATCGTAAATTAAGTGCATAAAATAATAACCGGAATACTAATAGAGTAGGTAGCTTGGATTGAATCTGGTGAATTTGCTTCGATTTTTGTGCTCTAAATTAATCCGCTCAATCTGGAGTAGTAAGAGTTAGTAAAATATTTATGCAAATATGGATAATCGAGTTAATTAGCATTCTCGAAAGGGTGTCAATTTAAGTAGCCCATAATTTTCCGACAGATGCTTTGTGGTAATGGTTTCAAACTCTAAATTTCCAAAATCTTTATACTAATCTCATTATGTCACCTCCAGATTATGACGCTTCTTCATCCTTCTCTTCATCATCAGAAGAGGAATCTTTCTCATCCCTGGAACCTCAAAAGCACATGACATGGGAAGATTGCGATTGCATCTGGGACAAGCTTTTTTGCCATAATTTGCAACTTGTCGACATCCCCCGATTCCCAAAAGACACTACCTTTCTGTAAGCCCGCACATGATTACTTTCTCTTTTTTTGAGAAATCCTAATCCCTTTTCTCTTATTCTGAAAAATAATGAAATGCACTACCTAGTCCTACCTATTAGTATTACGTACAATCCTACTACATTGTCCAATACTTGTACATTATACTCAATAGCTACCATCTTCAGTATGCGGATATATGCATCGTAACCGTACACTACATATGTATTGTATCTGATGTTGTATTGTACAATATCAGTAGTAGGTACTCGGAAATTGAGAATTGTTGGAAGCCATATCCAATATTAAGAGGAAATGAGGAAATGCACTTCCTACAGATATCTGTATAAGAACTCTCCTTATTCCCGATATTCTCCTTTATTTTTTAGGGATTTGACGGGAAGCCAAGTCGACTCGTTGGGAGATTTCGAGCATAAAGTTGGAGGACTGGCTCATCTTCAAACATTGTAAGATACTACTTTTGTTACTACTTTTTGTTTACATTGCATAGGTATTATATTCCGGCTAAAAGCTATAGGCAGATAAAAGCAAAAATCTCATTTTGAAGCACATTTTCCCCCTTTAAAATTGAGGTTTTAATGGTACAGAATACATTTAATATCTTAATAGAACCAAGATTTGAAAAATTCTTCAGGTTTCAAGTCGTAGAAGAGCTGTAATTGCATTTGCTATACTGAAAGGTATAGCAAATGATGTTCCAAATGTTCAATTTAATAAAGAAATGGGATTTCCTTTGTCAAACTCGGAGTAAAATTAATTATTTCATGTCATATTACATTACAATATAATTGAGTTAGATATTTGACTTTGCTCCCTATGCAAATAGCCTATGATTGTAAGACTTAGTTTTTGAAATCTTGTGAGAACTTTTTGAAGAAAAAAATTGGATGACAATAGGCAGAATTATTGGCAGTCCGCCTTTGAAAGTTTGAGGGGATATGTGACAATAGAGCCTTTATTTACATTGGATTGCTTTGTAAAAAATGAAATTGAGATCTTTTGAGAACTCCAGTCAAAGATAATTAGAGGAGCTAGTAAAAAAACACCTTGAGGAGCATTCAAAATCTAATAATAGGACATGCAATGCACCTATGCCTGTTGAAAGATGTGCAATTAGGAGCTACAAACTCGAAAAGTCGTTCAATCTTGTGATCTAGTGTGCAAATTTACATGATATTTTGTTTATTTCATTAGAATCCTGTCATCATGTACCTTTGGGCGTGGGTTTGCCGAGTTCCCCCGGGTATTTTCCAAACTGGGTTCACTGGAGACTTTGTAAGTAATTTAACTAATTTAAGTAATTATTATTTAACATTCATTCATGAATGCTTTCCCTTTAATCCCTTTGATCTTCAAAATAAATGTACTACCTACCTTAATACATATATTGTAAATTTGTATTCGTTTTCAAACTTCAGTTAGATTACATTACGGGTAATACAAATAAAGCAGATTTGGGGATGTATGCGACAAGATATTTACCGTCAAATTACTTGCACAAACTGCTTTATAAATTTAAGGATTTAAGCCAACTCCTACACGTATAAAAGACCCTAGTTTACACATGTTTATGATCAAATTTGATCAAATTCCGCTTAATCCAAAATACTAATATTTTCTGGTCATTTCCTGTCCAGGCATTTGAAGGGAAATGGGCTGCGAGAATTACCGGTTCATGTCTTTGCTGGAAATCCAAAGCTTACCAAACTCTTGCTCAGTTATAATCTCTTTGCAAACCTCCAGACTGGATTATTCGGAGCCCTTAATCTCTTGGAGGAGCTGTAAGTACCCTACTTACCCTTACCTTTTAATGATAAGCTTATTTATTTACTTTAGCATCTTAATCCTATTTAATCTCAAATACCTATAAAAATTTACCCGGATCCATAAAACGAGAATATACCAATTTGGTATTCCCCCAAATTAATTAAAAGAGATTAATAGAATTTTCTCCTCTATTCAGGGATTTGCGTAACAATAAGCTGAATAATGGACTTGAACTTGGAGTTTTCTCATCATTGAAATCACTCAAAACTCTGTAAGTATTTTTCTTATTGTAGACTTAAAAAAGTAGGGCAATCCTGGAATTTGCAAATATTCACCTCAAAAGTTTTGAGGGATTTTGTATCGAATTTATATTTTATATAAATTTCTGAACTTTTACATTTACTCTCGAGTAATTTAAATGATGATTTTACAGATTTCTATCAGAGAATGAGTTTACTCGAATAAATGGAGACCTTTTCCAAGGTCTAGGGAATCTACAAACACTTTCACTCGCTTCAAATGCCATTGAATCAATCGGGAGAAAGTCTTTTGTCCACATTCCACGGCTGAAATATCTGTAAGGATTTAAAGTGTATTTATTCAAACTCGCAATCCTCTAATTAAAACTTTGGTGGGGTTTATCGAACAGGTTCCTTTCTTGGAATAAGCTGAAAGCAATTCAAGACTATGAATTTTGCAATTTGCGATCACTCCAAAGCTTGTAAGATATTTGGATTCAATTTGTATGCAAAAGGTTCTAAATTTTTCTTATAGGCAACTCAATGGGAATGAACTACAAGAGCTTTCTCCTCAATCATTTACTTGCCTGGATAGCTTGGAATCACTGTAAGTATATCTATTTACAACAAATGCTCTCAAATTGAGGTCAGTGCCAGTCTTTTTTCCAGATGAGGATTAATCTGTTTTAGCCTTTAGAGGAGCTTTAGAGGTTTGGAGGAGCAAATGTTTTATTGCTCAGATTTTTCATCAAAATTACATGATCTTAGGATTTGCTCATTTTTAGCGTAAAACGGCTTTGGGCTATTGCATGGAAGAATGGTCAATTGTAATTTATTTGATAAATCGGTATAGCATTACCTATTGTACTTCCCCTGCGGAAGCTTATCTATTTTCACTAAATTGCCTCTAATATCTTCTTACTAATAATCCTAAATCTGATACAAATTAACATATACTCGTAAACATGTGCATGCCATGAATGCACGCTTTATTGCTATTTGCAACTCTCTTTGAGATGATTGCATTTGACATTTGGTACGTTGTTTGTTTTTGACTTGGGGCAAAGTTTGCCCAAAGCATTTTGAGGTTACATCGTTACGAAGTAGTATCCTACTAATAAAATTTATGAATATAATACTTGGCATGATAGAGGTACATATGGATTACATATAAGTATTAGGCATTTCCTAATAGAAATTGGACTCCTCTGGGTCTTGGCGTAATTGAAATGGAATCATCTGTAAGGATATTCCTATAATTTAAAATAATGCACATATCGAATTCATTTTATGCATATATCCTTACTTGATATTTCTAGTATGGAAAAAAATATGCGTTTCTTATGATAGAACCAGAATAAAAGATAAAATTCAAATATGCATTGGTATTTCACGGATTCAAGGATTTAAAAAGACTCGGGGTGAATCGAGCAGTCATTTATTTCAATTTTGTCTCACGAATCTAAAATTTCAATAAAGTTGGGCTTCCCTTTGAATATTGATATCATATATGTACCTGAATCTGAATCGGATATTAATCCATGATATTTCTGATGTGAATCCTTAAGGAATTTGGAAAAGAATCGATTTGGAGAGCTAAAGAATGAGCCCAAACTTTTGTTTGCCAAACTTACCCGCCTGGAACACATGTAAGATTCTTGAATTTCAAATGGAACAATGCATGATCCAGTGTGAATGACATTTTTCTATTTCTGTAGCTATTTCGATGAGTTTTGGATGTGTTGGTGGGCTCCTCAGGTCAGGATATGTGAGCCAAAAGGTGATGGAATATCATCTGTTGAGAATCTGCTGGATAATATCCTCTTAAGAACATGGTATATTAAAAAACTTTTTACTTTTTATAGGAATTTTCGAAATTAGATTAATTTTGAATTTCATAGCGTATGGATTATGGCTCTCCTAGCTATATTTGGGAATCTTTTCGTCATTGTGAGTCGAATGGTTCTACGAGAACCAAATCCGGTTAGAAACTTTATTAATACTTGATGCGATATGACAAGAAATTATTAATTCTTATTTAATCTTCTTAAGGTTCATTCCTTTTACATTAAAAACTTGGCGTTTGCTGATCTTCTTATGGGAATATTCCTGCTCTCTATTGCAATTGCGGATATTTCATTCCGTGGTGTATACCTGACCAAACAGCATGCTTGGAGGCATTCCTTGACCTGTCAATTTTCTGGCAATCCTCACCTTAAAATTAATCTGGCAAAAATTTAATGTTTTAATCATCTTTTAGGGCTTCTCTCAACTCTAAGCTCAGAAGCTTCGGTTCTAATCCTGACGCTAATTACTCTTGACAGATATCTCTCAATCATTCGACCATTTGCCGAAAGGTAATTCAAGCTAAAAGTGCCAAATTCGGTTTTAATAAATATTTCCTCAGATCCACACGACTCCTACCTGCAATTCTCCTAGTTAGTCTTCTTTGGATGGCTTCATTCTTACTCTCCTATCTCCCCCTATCCTCACTATTTGGAACCTATTTTGGAACGGATTTTTATACAACAAACGCACTATGTCTTCCCCTTCAACTTCATAATCCATACGATCAAGCTTGGGAATATTCATTTTTCTTATTTATACTCGTCAATTCAATTGCATTCACATTTATTTGCTATTCTTATTGGAAAATGCTTTCAATCATTAAAGGATCAAGGCTAATGATCCGTTCTAATCAACAAAAACAAGATTCGGTGCTTACGATGCGATTTGGACTTGTTGTTCTAACGGATTTCTTATGCTGGTTCCCAGTGATTCTGGCAAAATCAATGGCAATGTCAGGCGTCAAAATTCCAAACAATATTTACGCCTGGTTGGCTGTATTTGTACTCCCAGTAAATTCGGCAATCAATCCAATAATTTATACACTTACAACAAAGCTTTTTAAGCAACAAGTAATTTTATTTGAATTGAATTTAAACTCTAATTTGATTGGTTTAATATTATTTAGTTGACAAAACTCACAAGTGGATTCCGTAAGAGGATGCAAGTTAGAAGGGGTGTTAATTTGGATGAGTCTGCTGCATCAGCTTCGAGCTTTTCTTTCTTTAATAGAAATAGAACACAAAGGGTAAATAACTTTGAAAAAAATTATTTTAAATTTATTTTATTTTGTTTTTAAAAGCAAACCTTTACTACCACGAATTCCATGCATAATACATCAATTCGGACGACGCATAAAACAGTGCGAGGGAATGGACATCCGTCTCATCAGAATATTCAAATGACTACATTTGGAACTAATATTAATAATACTTCGCCACAAATTTGAAGACATTAATATTATTTTGCATGTCACTCTATTAATATAATAATACGAGTACTCGTATATACGGATATTGTACCTAATATTATAATATAAAGCAGATCTCTAAAATATGGAAGCTTTTTGTTACTTGTATAGTTAATATTTTATATTATTGAAAAAACTATTGTATTGATATGAATTATCTCAATCACTTAAATTAATTAGGTATATCACAAGTAAAGTTTAAAATATTAGATCAGAGAAATAATAAATAAATTGGAATTTAGGATCTGATATAGTATATCATTTATTCTCTCAAATTCTCTACTATTTTTTCCTGGATTTTTCTGAGGGATTCCAATAAATGCATAGGTAAGTAGGTATATAGCTTATCAGTAGGTTGTATCGTAGTAGTATTTGGTTGCACCGTTTTACGACTTTATTGATCCTGAGTTCATATAAAATTGTATGAGTAATATATTGGTATATGATTTTACTTTTGGGCATAATCATCAATTTAGAGGATTCCTAATTGTATTTGGTCTTACTGATAAATAAGGGGAAAGGAAATTGTATAGGCTATAAATAATTGTACAGATGTACTGATATATTGTAAGCTATTATATAGGTACTGACCACTACCGTACAATACTTGTATAGGATACAGGGATTAAGTAAATTTAGAATTTATCCAAAAGTTCCTGAACGTATTTGTATTTGAAGATATATTCATACTAAAGGTCTGACCCTGAAGGATTCCTAATGTTACATGTATTATATCTGAATAAATGCGTAAATACAAATCTTTTGTGGGATATGTAATTATAAGGATGCACACTAAACAGGTATGGCAAGTGATGACAATAGTAGACTGCAAGCACGATATATTAAGTTTTTTCAACCATTTTATAGATGAGATGACCTTCAACATTCATTCTTTTTTAAAATATAAATATCTAGAAGTCAAAAGGTTATTGAGAATTCGAGTTCCATTTTACAATAGAATATTCTAAAAGTACAATATTTTTACAGAAAAAAAGGTTAATTCTTGAGCGTTTTATGGCCCCGCTTATTTATAAATAGAAGTGACAATTTTACATTTTAATTTGGTTCAAAAATATCAGAGTGAGAATTAAATTGGAGTTGAAATGTTTGTTGAAATTTGCATCCTCTTTGCTCTTTTTGCATTCCTGTTCCAATTCGCAAGATCGGGGAAAAGGGGACGCTATCCTCCTGGTAAAAACCATTCAATTTTTCCATTCTGCAACAATCTAAATATCTGGACGTATATTTTTAAGGGCCTTTTGGAGTTCCTTTTTTGGGGGTACTTCCATTTCTGGGAAAAAGTCCCCATAAAGCCATCACAAATTATGGAAAGAAATATGGAAAAATCTTTTCACTTCAATTGGGCAGTTACAAGTAAGATTAGATCATTAGAGCTATGCAATTACAGATTCATTCTCGGTATTTGAACATGCAATGAAATAGGAATTAATTGTTTTTCAGTCTAGTAATCCTAAATGATTTTGACCTGATCAAGAAATGTTTTAAGCAAGAATCCTTTGCGGGGAGGCCAAAAGATCAAATGGAAATGTTTAGTTTAATTCCTCACGGTAAATATTTATTCTTTTATGAAATTACATTTAAATATATGGCATTTTTAATTTAGGAATTGCCTACAACGAAGGCCCAGAAATGCATGAAATGCGGCGTTTTACACTTAAAAATCTTCGGGATTTCGGTTAGTTATCATTTATGTGGAGTTTTAATAAAAAATAGTTATCTACTCATGAATTCTGATCCATAAGGTTTTGGTAAAAAGTGTATGAATGATATGATGTTGGAGGAAGTAGAAGGGCTCGTAAATTACTTTAAGTACGGTATATTTTGATTATTACAAAAGCATTAAATACAAAAGCATTTTAATTCCTCCGAAGCAAATTCGAAATACCTGTGTAACTTTTTTTACAGAGAGAATGCAGAGAAGCCTCTTGAAGTCAAACGGATACTGGATATTGCTATATTTAATTCACTCATGTACATATCCGCTGGGAAGAAGGTGTCTCTTGATGATCAAGAAATGCTTGAATTGAATCGAGTTGGTCAAATAAGCTTTATGGAGCCCGCAGGTTGCCCTTTTTAAGAATTATCAGTAGAATGCATTTTAATATTTTTTGATTTAATTAGTGGCCGGAACTGTGTATTTCCTACCGTGGCTTTCAAAAATATTTCCAACTTGGAGCAAATTGAATCAGGTCTATTTCGGTGTGGATTATTATCTGAAGCATCTGACCAAATTATTCGAAGAACATAAGGCAACATTTATTCCGAGTCACTCGAGGGATTTAGCGGATTGTTTTCTGAAAGAAGCGAATGATGCCAAAGATGGGAGTTATTTTACTGGAGAACGCGGATGTAATCATTCTAAAATTAACCTATCTATAATTTGGTTAAATTTTGGTATTAATTGTTCCACAGTTAAAAACTTTATAAATCTCTTCATGAACCTCTATGTCGCTGGATCTGACACATCCTCGACCACCCTGAGTTGGGCCATCGTTTATTTCCTTAATTTCCCCGAGGTTTTGCGTAAAGTCCAGGCCGAAATTGATACTGAAAAATTTGCGAGATTTTGGCAATAAATTTATTTAAAAAAATATATATATTGTATATTTGAAATTATATTTCATGAAATTTTATTTAATTTTAAAATATTTCTTTCTAAAATTAATTCTCAAGGTTGGGGCAAGCAAGGAATGAATCAAATGATGCTGGAAGAAGTCGAAGGATTGATAAATTTTTTGAAGTAAGAATTTTAAAAATATACCCAATTTATCTATATTATGAAATATTTTACTCTTATGCAAATATAGAACTCAAACTGGAAACCCAATTGAATTAAAACATATCCTTGATATTGCAATTCTTAATTCAGTTGCCCATCTCATTGCGGGTAAGTGAATTTATAAACAAAATCTTACAAATATCTTATAGTAATTACTGATAAAAATTGAATTATTCATCAGGAAAACGATATGAATTGGATGACAAGAAAATGATCGAGATGAATAAAATTGGGCAAGCTGCTTTTATGGAACCGGCGGTCCGATTTTTATTTATATTTTATGATTATATTTATTATTATATTTTGTATTTATATTTTACCAAAAATATATAATTTTTAAAGGTGGCCGGAACTGTGTATTTCCTTCCTTGGATCGCAAAGATTTTTCCATCATGGTCCAAATTGAATAATGTTCATCGAGGAATTGATTTTTATACGGAATATTTCAAAAACACTTATGAGGATCACAAGGCGTCATTTGACATCAATTATTGTCGGGATCTGACAGATTGTTATCTCAAAGAGGAGGCAGAAGCAAAGGACAGGGATCGGAGTTATTATTGTGGAGAAAAAGGATGTATGAATATTACAATATTTTTCCAACAATGCATATTTTATATTTTGTCTTTTAGTCAGGAATTTTGTCGATCTTCTCATCGCTTTATTTCTGGCTGGATCTGACACATCCTCTACAACTCTTTCCTGGTCAGTTGTCTATCTCCTTCATAATCCGAATGTCATGAAGAAAATCCAGGCGGAAATTGATGCCGTGGTTGGGCGTAGTCGTCTTCCAACTGGAAGTGATCGGCCACAGTAAACTTTGATCCATGAATTTTTATTTATTACAATAGATTTGATTTTTTTTAATTAAAAGAATGCCATACACGGAAGCTAGTATGTGGGAAATAATGAGGATGAGCGCAATCGGTAATTATTGTGACCAAATTTTTAATTTTTTTAAATTAATCATAAATTGATAGTCCCTGGCGCAGTTTTGCATAGGTTCATAAATTTATTTTTTGTAATAATAGAAATTTAAATTATTTATGGATATTAGCACAATGGAAGATGTTGAAGTTGAAGGATATAAGCTACCAAAACGGACAATCATTATGCCAAATCTTCATCACGTCCATCATGATAAAGAGTATTGGGGAGATCCTGAGACCTTTAGGCCGGAAAGGTTCTTAACTCCAGATGGAGCATTCATTAAAAATGAAAGAGTTATTCCGTTTAGGTATGTCCTATTTTTTCCTAAATATTTAATAAATTTTGAAATGTTTAAAAAATTAGCATTGGGAAAAGAGTGTGCATTGCCGAGAGCCTGGCTCAGACTACAGTTTTTATGTTTCTTACTGGAATGCTTCAGAATTTTAATATTGTTCTTCCTCCGGGTCACCCACTACCTCCTCTTGAAGGAAAATACGGATTGGTCGTAAATACCAAACCTTATAAGGTCTTGTTTGAGCCCCGATAATTTTTTTCAAGGAGCTATTGTAATTTGAAATTACTAATTTCATTGAAAAATTTAGAAAAATATTAAAAGAAAATAAATAAATGGATGAACAGTATTGTAAATAATTGATTGGAAGTTTATTATCTCATCATATTCTTTAGGCCTGCAGCAATAAATTAATAAAATTTTATATATATATTTTTTTTACAATTATCCAATTAAATTTATAAAGCATTAAAATTCTCAAGATTTCCTTCGATCGTTTTAGAATTATAAATATTCTAGACATTTAATATTTCCAACAAAATTAATGCTCTATATAAAAATAAATATATTGAAGAAATACATATTTAAAATGATTTTAGAAATCTTAGCATTCGTCGTGATTATTTTATCATTTTATATATGGAGAAGACAAAATTTCAAAGATCGATATCCACCAGGTTTGTTCAGATATAAATTTGCATAAAATAAAATATCATTTTATACATACATACATACATAGGTCCATTTGGGTTTCCAATTGTGGGAGTTCTTCCCTTCCTGGGGTCAAGCCCACATAAGACGATTGAGAAATACGGCGAGAAATATGGAAAAGTTTTTTCCCTTCAACTTGGCGCTTTCAAGTTGACTATAAAATTAAACATTTTTTTTTCAAATTTTGTATAAATATTTATTATTTAGCGTGATCGTACTCAATGATTACAATTTGATCAAAACATGTCTGAAGCAGGAAATATTCTCTGGGCGTCCAAATGACAAAATGCTTATGATGAGCCTCGTTCCAAATGGCATATTTTTCTTCATATTTTTCATTATATTTGCTTAATTAATTTTTCGATCTCTATTTTTTACTCAATATTTTTCCAGGAATTGTTTATAACGAGGGCCCTGAACTTTATGAAATGCGGAGATTTACAATGAAAAATCTAAGAGATTTTGGTAATTTAATTCGGTTCATACTCGTATAATTGAATATGATTTTGTCAAATTTAATTTTAATTCAAGGATGGGGCAAACAAGGAATGAATGAGATGTTTTTGGAAGAAGTTGAAGGATTAATAAATCATTTCAAGTATTTTTACATATTTCAAAATATTAGAATTTATTTTCAAATTTTTTCCTTGAAGAAATCAAACGGGAAAGCCTATAGAATTGAAAAGTACTCTGGATATTGCTATTCTAAATTCCGTGGCTCGTGTTATAGCTGGTAAAATAAATGCTAATAAGTATAATTACAAGGAATAAACATCCATCGTTTAATCTTTTTATAATCAGGAAAGAAATATACCTTGGATGATGAACAAATGATAAAAATGAATATGATTGGCCATGAGTAATAATTTAATAACATAAACTCAACTAGCTTAATGATTTAATAGGATAATTATGATTGCACAATTTTAGAGCATTTATAAAACCTGCAGTAGCTGGAACTTGTTATTTTCTACCTTGGCTTGCAAAAATATTTCCCAAATGGAGCCATTTGGACACCGTTTATATGGGCATTGATTTTTACACGGCATATTTGAAGGATACCTATGCTGAACATATAGCTACCTATGACCCAAATTGTTTAAGGGATCTGACAGATTGCTTTCTCAAAGAGGAGCACGATGCCAAAGAAAAAGGATATTTCTCAGGAGAGAAAGGATGTAAGCAATAAAACTACATAAAAGCTATTTGGAAATTGATATTTCAATTAAATTCAGATCAGAATTATATTGCACTTTTGATGAATCTATTCGTCGGAGGTGCAGATACCTCATCAACATCAATTTCTTGGTCTATTGCATATCTGCTTCACTATCCAGATATCATGAGGAAAATTAAGGAAGAAATTGATACCGTCATTGGGCGAAGTCGTCTTCCTACTGGAAATGATCGACCCAAGTTGAATTTAATTTAATTTTTGATTTAGGTACCCCAATATGATTATAATTATTTAGTATGCCATATACGGAAGCGTGCATGTGGGAGATAATGAGAATGAGTGCTATCGGTAATTATTTATAAAAGACTAACTTTTTAATTAAAAATTCAAATATTAAAAAATTGACAGTTCCTGGTGCTGTATTACACAGGTTTATAAATGATTTGATATTATCACTATCAGTAATTTGGATTTTCAAATATACCTAATTATTGTATATCCGTATTTAACGGTAGCACATTGGAAGATGTAGAAGTTGAGGGATATAAGCTTCCAAAGCGGACAATTATTATGCCAAATCTTCATCATGTCCACCATGATAAAGAGTATTGGGGAGACCCTGAAGCCTTCAGACCGGAAAGATTCTTAGCGCCAGATGGAGCTTTCATTAAAAATGAAAGAGTTATTCCTTTTGGGTACATATATGGCCTATTTAACTTTGCGAAAAAATAATAGTAGTACAATATTTAATATTTTTCAAATTTAGCATAGGCAAAAGGGTCTGCATTGCAGAAAGCTTAGCACAAACAACCGTTTTTATGTTTCTTACTGGATTTCTTCAAAATTTTGACATTTCCGTTCCAGAAGGGCATCCTATGCCTAGTTTGACTGAAAGTCAATATGGGCTTGTTCTTTCAACAATTCCCTATAAAATCCAATTTGAGCTTCGTGATTAAAATACGAATACTTGTATTGTACTTAACTATATATATTTTGAAAAAAAAAATAGTACCCTGAATAAAAGCGATATGAGGCAATATGAAACCGGACATACAGCATTAAAAGGGCGTTTATTAAACCTGTATAGATTTTAATTAAATTGCATGTTTGCTATCAATTTATGAAAAATGCATTTACTTTAAAATACGGCCATCGAATATCATAAATATCGAATTGTATAACCCATGAATAAAATTCGAATAAATTTTGAAATGTTTCTTAAAATTTATATATTCTCTTTGATTATCCAAATCCAAACATCATCATCTAAAGATATAAATCTAGCTTCGAATGACAATTTTAAAGGTAAGTGTTCTAAAATTTCATAATTAAAACTTCTAAATTTTTAAATGAATTTATTTGAACTCAGGGTATGAAGCCATCCTCTGGACAAGTTGTCATCTAAGGGAATTTGACCTGCCCTGTCAACTCTTTTATGGATCAAATTGCTATCAATTCGCCTTTAGCCTCAAAGAATGTTCCAGCAATGAGTTTCAAATCTCCCATTGCCTCTGCTATTAGATAAATGTTTTCTTAAGCAATATAAAAATATTATATGATATTATATGATTGTATTTGTAAAATGCAACTCGAGCAAATGTCCTGGGGCAAAGTTAAAAATAATTTGGAAAATGACACTATTCCGTAAAAATAAAGGTTAAAAATAAATGTAAAAGTTTGAGTCAAGGGTGCCTAAAAGTATTGCCTAAATGATATCCATATTTCTTTTAATATTATATTAAGCTTTCATTGGGAATTTAGAAATCAACAAAGTTTAGAAATATCAAATAAATATAAAATATCTTCTTTAAATGGGCATCCCTATATTTTGGAAATATTTTTTTAAAGTTATTTTAATCTTTATATACTTTAATTTACTTTATTCGAGGGCAGATATTAATTATACGGATTATTCAGCTTTGGATCAAAATATTACAATAAATCATGCTTGTACGCCAGAAAATTCAAATTGGCCTTATTGTGTAAGAATTATTAAGTTAGATAATATCGTTATAATGTTCATCTATAATACTCAGGATCACTACCCTATACAATATTATCATTATTACAATATTGGAATATATATTTTTATTTTATCAAGTGCACCTTCCAAATTAAAACGGAATGTCAAGAGATGACCTCACCTGAAACCTGTCCAACCTCGATTGAATTGGCTGGAACCATCCCTCTCGATTGCTATAAATATGGAGAGTCAAAAAATGATTGTCCTAAAGCTTCGGAAAGTCGTTCCATCTGCTGCTGTATCCCAATTGATTTTTAAGATTCCTAATCAATTAAATTTTAATGTCTTCTTTGAATAAATTCGAACCAAATTTTTATTCTGATTCTAATAAAGATTTACTCCATATAAAGCTAATAATTCCAATACACGATAATCTGCAAGTTCTTAGTTTAAGTAGTTAGGATTAAATTATTTCCTCAGGATTAATCTCATTATATCCCTTAGCTCATCATATCGAGGCTCCCTATATATTGTAGATACCAAGTACTTAGTATTCAAAGATCGACTAATCCCAATTATATCAAGGTCAAACTTAAGTTATCCTTAAGTAATCCTGTAGATATCAAGCAAGGAATTACATTATACGATATTTATTACAGATATTTCAAGTAAGTATAATTTCCCATCTAAACCCTAAAAAATATGTCCGAATTTCTCCTGGGAGGTCTCGCAGCCGTTGGAGCCTGTGTTATATCGAATCCACTTGAGGTTGCAAAAATTCGTATGCAATTGCAAGGGGAACTTATGGGGAAAGGAACATACGCCGTTCATTATCGGTTAAATACGTTAATTGAACTTAAAAAATAAATATCAACTTTTAAATTCCAGAAATGTTTTCCACGCATTTTATACAATCGGTCTAAAAGATGGTCTATTCGCTCTTCAAAAGGGTCTCGTTCCTGCATTGTGGTTTGTCAATCAAATAATCTTTTGGCTTGAATCAACGCAAAGTTCCCTAATGGAAGATCTCTCATTATCTCATATTAGGTACCAATTTATCATGAACGGAAGTCGATTGGGTACTTACCAAATCATCGATAATCTCAAATGGACGCGTAGCAGAGATGGAAGCGTAAATCCGCTGAAAGCAGTATTTTTTGGGGCCACAGCGGTAATTCTAGTTAATATTTATGATGTAAATCAATAACTATTTTATTACAATGTTTATGTAAGGGAGCAATCGGCGCTACATTCGCTTCCCCATTTTATTTGGTACCTAGATATCAATAAATTCACAGATTTTATGAATTCATAATTTTTCTCATTAGGTTAAGACGCATCTTCAAGCTAAGGCTAATGACAAAACAATAGCTGTTGGAACTCAGCATAATATCAAGAATATGAGCTCAGCACTAACCGAAATTTTTAAAAATCATGGGGTTTCCGGATTATGGAGAGGTCTGCTGATATTCTATTAAAAATTATAGCTAAAAATATATCAATACATATGTTATTTTGAAAGGTACTTCAAGCCAAATTGCAAGAATGGTTGTTTCTTCTGCAGTTCAGCTTAGCATGTTTCAAACAACTCTTGGTAAAACTTTGAAATTCTTAATTAAAACATCTCCCATAAATTTTGATGTTCAGAATCCATCAAAGCAAGGAAATGGTTCAAAGAGACTTCGTGGTTAAATGCTTTTGCAGCAAGTTCAATATCTGGTCTATTCGTTACAATAGGTAAGCATATATCGTACATTAGTATTATTTTATAGCTTATTTTATTAGTATTCTATTTAATAATTCTTGCAAAATCCATGTATTTTTTTAGCAATGGCGCCACCTGATTTAATCGCTACAAGAATTTACAACCAGAAAGTTGATGCAAATGGAAAAGGTTTGGATTCAAAGATCTAATAAAATTCAATATTAATGAACCTTGTTTTCATATATTCTATAATACCTAAATTCAAATTTTATTAAGCATCAAATTACATTATTCCAGGCTTGGTCTACAAATCTATATTTGATTGTGCACGAAAAATATATGGTCAAGAAGGGATTCTAGCATTTTTC
>JAAZTK010000678.1:0-18301 GCA_036507255.1 Megalothorax incertus
CAACCGGATGTCAACTTTTTGGGAAATGAAACCCATGTGAATAAGCCCCGATTTTTTCTACATTTTTTGATACCATTTTCATGAATTGTTGACCTTTCGTGTGGGAGATAGGTAAAATACTTACATACATACATACACACATGAAACCTCTTCATTTTAAATAGTAGATATGTATATGTAATTGTAGTAGGTATTGTACAATATTAAAATTTTTATATTTATTCATTTATGATATTAATTTAGTAGTAGTATCATATTACTATCTGTAGAACCTATTAATACGATAGTGCAATAGATAATGAAAAATAATTATAAAAATCTGCAAATTCCGAAATATCTGGATTCTGGAATCTAGATTCGAATTCCCACTTTCTTCATTGGCGCTTCCGAGGCGTAACCGTCAACTTCTCATCTTTAAGTTTTAAATAAATATATAGTCAATATATCTGCAACTCGTATTTTTAGCACTATGCAAATATAGATTAAGAAAAATACAAAAAAATTTTGATAAGAAGTTATCCGTTGTAATCCTCTCCGGGTCATCCTTGTCCCAAATGTGCATAATTGAATTATACTCTGTTGTAATCAGCTCAATCACAGTTCTAATAAAAAAACAATTGATTAATTCAATCAATCATTAATTTAGATTCAAATGTATTGTATAATATATAATTTACTTGAGTAAAACTCCTTCTTTTGATCCCTCGCTCCAATCAACTGACCCAGGGTTCTCAAATTTATTCGCAAAAAACGTGTCCAATCGACGTCTTAACATCTTTTAAGAATTAATAAAATAAAAAATTATTCTAATAAGTAAAGATATACCAAGTACGATATTAAGTTATTTAAAACCTTGAGATGAATTCCAGTCTTAAATTGAATATCCTTTTCAATACCAAGTGTCCCCCAAAGAATGCCAAATGGAGTGGCAAAACCATTGTCGTATCGAATAAATTAATCCTAATAAAATTCACAATTAAAAACTCAAATAAAATACAATTTTAAATAAATCACTTATTAATCCGCATCTTTTTATGATAGACAAAATATGAGGATTGAAAACAATATTCGTTGGCATTGACGCTCTTCCCATTAATCACAACACGGCCATCCTCTTTAGTCAAAAAATACTGCTTTTCTTTCCCTTTCATATTTATTTCAATGCCGCGTCTAGCCAAATTGGGATAAAGTCCACCACAAATGACCCCAATTATCAGACCGATATTCTCCGAATTTTGATTGAATTTCTCATCTTTGTAATCCTCAGAATCCAAGAATCCCTGTTTGCGCAAATATTGGGCGAATTGTCCTTTGCATTTGATGAGCATTTGAAGGGTAGTTGATGAGAGAAAGTTGGAGAAGCAGTAGGATCTTTCATTCCCAACATTTTTGGCATCTTCAAATCCACGAATTGCCCTTTGAGAATTTTAAAAATATGCAAATATTATTTATTCTAGTACAATATTAATTCTTTTGTATTTTGATTTAATAAAATTACTAGAGCATTTAAGCTAGCATTTAAGCAAAATTACTAAGGAGGAGACTGCCAGCTATGAAGGTGGTCCCTCGTTAATAAAAGTTACATCATTTTGAAGCTTGAAACACGTAGATTATTACCCGAAAAAAAATTTTGTCCAATGGGCACTTTTAGGGGTCATACGAGCCGTGTCAAGTTGTCACTTTATTTGCTATATTGGGTTGCGCAAAAAGGGTGTGTTATTTGCTAAAAATAATGCCATTGCATTTATAAGAATTTTAAATGCAATTTAAATATTAAAATCGTATTAAATAATAATATAATACAAAATCAAATACAGCTATATAAAATTATATTTCAAATTCCCCCAAATCCTTGAACAACGAGGCGCAAAACTTCAAAACATTTTAATTCGAGTACAATTCCTTAAACTACAATTTTTGTAATTTAAATTTGAAATATTTTTTGTGCAATATTTTGGTGCTAAATTGTAAATTGTACAATGAGTGAGCTAATGGAAATCGACCCTGCTGGACCAGCCCCACAACCACTCATAATCAATCTTGCAAACGTTTCGAAGTTACTTGTTCAAAAAATTTTTTTTCGGGTAATAATCTACGTGTTTCAAGCTTCAAAATGATGTAACTTTTATTAACGAGGGACCACCTTCATAGCTGGCAGTCTCCTCCTAAGTTATTATTTGCAACAATTTCAAAGTCACGAATTGCCCTTATTATGTAGAATAATTACTATTAGTAGGTATAATACCATTTGTATTATAATAATATGGATTTAATTTTACCGAATCAGAACAAAATGATCGCTATTTGTTCTGTCCTCTATATCTTTTCGGATTCGCATGGCCGCATCCTCTTTCCCTATTGGGGTATAGAATGGATCTTGGAAGGATAAGCCCGCTGCAACCGAAAGAATTGGATCCAGGCAAGAAAAAAGGGCACCAACTTTTCAAAAATATATTTTTAAAAAATAAATTGTAATATTATCTAATAATATTTATTAGGCTAACGTATAATCATTTTTCCAGTCAAAGGGTCCATTGGAAGCTGGGATAAATGAAATCCAAGTGGCGTTAGATTCTCCTCAACATCCAGCGCCCCGATCCTTTGAAGTCTCTCAATACCCCTTGTGATTGACTTGAGATCGGGCGAATCCAGGAGTTTTTGGAGAAAAGTGTAAGCACTCCCAAGCCCAAGGGATTTAATTTGAAGAACAACTTCCTCCAGACTGGTTCGAAGGATCTCTGGCTTTTGAGCTGCTTCAAGGGCTCTCTCACGATGCTTTGTGAATAAATGATAGCAAATTCCAGGCTGAGTTCTTCCAGCACGCCCTCTTCGTTGGACTGCATTAGCTCTTGACACCCATTCCGAGTCCAGGGTCTCAAGATTCCTGGCTGAATCGTAGTTTTTCACGTTCATGCGACCCCCATCAATTACATAGACAATGTCATCGATTGTGATGCTTGTTTCAGCAATGTTTGTTGAAATTACAATCTTCCGAACTCCCGGAGGCGGCCTATTGAATACTTCCTTTTGATTCACTGTAGGCAAAGAGCTATGTAGAGGGATGAGAAGGAAGCGGGATTCGGGGAAGTGCTTAGAATCCTTGAGTATGTCATACAAATTCGCTATTTCAGCCCATCCTAAATTAGAATAAAATAAAATAAATTAGTTCTAATTAGTTCTATTATTATTGTATGAATTACTAATTACTAATTAGTGTACGAATTACAATAGTATTAGTATTTCAAATTATAATTGAACCTGGGAGGAATATTAGAATCCCGTTATTTTGATTCTTATTCTTATTCCGTTTGTCCCGTTTGCAAATGTGATTCAAAAGGAAATGGATTAAATTAAAATTGATTTCCTCCGATCCAGGCTTTGCCAATTCCCATACGACACATGGATTTTTGTAGATTTCGGATTTTTTCAATTGTGCTAAATTGAAATGTAAAATTGAAATGTATTTTACGATATGAATATTTAATGAATTTGCAAAAATACAAATAATCTCACTGATATAAGGGGCAATGAATTTTTTAAAGTCCGGATCCCTTTTAAAAGGGAATTTAAATTTGGTTGAAATTAGCACATCTTCCAGATAGTAATCTGTGACGGGGAATGTTAAGCCAGGGATATGGAAGAGGGCTGCATTTGAGAAATAGGCCTGGAATTTCTTCGCATCAAGTGTGGCGCTCATTAGAATCACTTTGAGGTCAGGTCTGATGATGATTAGGTCTTTGAGGAGGGCCATAAGGAAGTCTACAAGGATGTCACGCTCATGCACTTCGTCAACAATGATGTGACTCAAATTGGACAGATTGGGGTCTTCCTTGAGACGCTGCAGAATTATTCCTTGAATAAAGAAATGAAAAAAAGTGTTTTCATTTATAAGATTAATCTATTTAATTAGCTCCAATACCTGTTGTACAAAAAAGAAGTGACCCATTCTCTCGAGGCAATTTGTTTTCCAGTCGAATTGAATATCCTGAATTTTGAATCAATGTATTTAATTAAGCCTTCAAAAATAAAATAATACAGGTTTTGAAATTATTAATTTACCAACTGACTCGCCCAAATTCTCTCCCCTTTCTTTCGCCACTCTTTCAGCTTTAAGAATTAAAATAAAATGTCAATTAATAAAAAAGTTTTAATATTCAATGAATCATGATAAAACTAATTTGTTATTAATTGGGCTTACCACAAGTAATTGCACTAATCCTTCTTGGCTGGGTGCAAACAATATCTGATTAAATTTTAAATAGATTAAATTAAACCTTGCCTATAAATATAATAAAAATTCTGATATATCTCACTTGTAATTGATCCCATTCCCTCATGAATGCATTGCTCTAAAATGAATTGTCCAACTTGAGTCGTCTTTCCTGGAAGAATTTAAGAAATGTGTCCAATTAATTATCATATTTGCCATCTAAAAATCTTGCAAATTAATGAATTAAAGCGTTACCAGAGCCAGTCTCTCCCGAAATAACCGTGACTTGATTCTTCGCTAAAACCTCCAGAAGGTCATCCTTGACCTTATAAGCGGGGAGCCTTTGCCTAACTTTTAATATCTCCCCATACTTGTTTGAATCCCATTTCCGGTTCAATTGTTTCTTTAATTTTAAGTCCACTACTGGATTCCTCGCCATCAAACTCGAACTTGGCTTCAATTCATGTCCACGAATATTCGCTCTGGCATTCGCTAATTGATTTCTCGCATATTTCAGCTTAAAGCTTTCGGAAGATTGTCTTCCTGGGGCTTTTGGTGATGATGGTACAGAATCTGAATGTCCACTCCCAAGAAAATTCGGCCCAAGTTGTTCCAAAACCTTCAAAATCTTCAACTCATCCTTAATAGATATGCCGATCTTTAATTAAAGGTTTAAACTTTAATGTTATGTTTTAATTTTTATGCTGTCTAATTTCATTAATATTTAAATTTACTTGCTCCTCTGAAGACTCTTGACCTTTGATACACCCTAAATAAAAACAAGGATTTACTCTACATTCCTAGAATTATTATTAAAATATAAAATTGAATTTTAAAAATCAAAAGTTTACGTTTGGAAGCCCCTCCTTTGTCATTGGGTTTGGGCGTCAATTTGGGCATTGGGATTGATTAGGTAATTAAACCAGGCACAGAAGGGCTTAGCTCCTGATGGTGACAACCCCTCCAATTGGAATTAATTAAAATGGAAACTAAAGAATTATAAAAATTAGGAAGATTTTAAAAATTACCTACAACAAATTCAAAGGGTATTCTCGCCCGGGTTGTGTCCAGAATTTAGACTGTAAACAAATGGTAACGGTGCAATTAAATTACTAACCTTTAACGATTAATATTACATATATTTAGGATTAATTAATTATCAGACATATCTCATCATTTTAATAACTTAATTGCCATTTTGATAATATATCGTATCGTAGTATATTGAATTTCGTCATTTAATTATATAATTTAAGTTGACTCGCAAGAACAAATATTATTTCAATTTTGACCTTTTGTTTTATATTTTCATTAATTTAATTGCTTCAATAATTAGTTTTGAGAATATCAGTATTAATCGTGATAGCAAGCAAATATCAGTACGACCAAGCGTTATAGTACTGTATCAGATATAATATTTAAATATCCTAAAATGCCTAAAAATTCACGAATTATAATAAAATCCGAACTTACACCCCCAATAGAATATCAGCTTTTGGAGTATGGAAAATGGGTGATATTCTCAGAAAGATATCTTGGCTATTTGACAAGCCCTTTAGATGGTGAAGATTCAAATTCTTGCAAGTTTACTCTTTTAAAATTTTACAAATGGTGGCTCTTTTTCTTCCCAATTATTTCTCTCTATATGATATTTGTGAATCAAAGCGAATTTCTAGGTGGAAAAAAACTGGAACTAGTTACGGATATAATTACATTTTTTGGGGCCATATTCATTCTAAATTCTTCAATGCTTATTAATCGAATTGTGTCACAAATTAAAGGGAAGGAAATAAATATTTTTTGGCGAGAAACCTGCTACTTTCTTTCAAATTTTAAAATCTTCTCAGGCATCGGAAATTTTGATACCATTTTTGGGCCAGGTCAATCAAATCAATCCGGAGTTTTTCGAAATTTTAAGAAAAATTTCATATTATACCTTTGGCTTTTTTATTGGATTTTGGGCGGAATTTCAATGTCATTTATTTTTCCATTTGAAAATACAGGATGGGTTAGTCTTATTGTATTTCCAATGTCACTTCTCCCAACGGAAATATATTTCCTCAATGCACTTCATCATCTCTCAATGACGTTTTTTATACGGATTTATTCGGAAGCTCTGATCACCCTCCAGCATCAAATTGGAGTAGTTTCAATTAATCGAATCTTTTCGGCTTTTTTATCAATTGAGGCACAAATTTGGCGATTCAACGAACTTTTCGGAATCCCTATTCTAATTGAATTGGCATTTTCAACAGTTTCAATTACATTTCAGACAATACTGACCCTTTTGGCCATTTTCGATAAAAATTATATTCGTGGATGTTCATATATACCTATGATAATATGCCACACTTGGGCTCTGTTCAATTTGACATCAGAAGCGTCGAGATTACAAATGGCTTTTAAAAAACTTGCTAAAACTTTGTTGGAATACCAGAATCGAAAAGATTCCCTTTTGGACGCCAACTCGCGAACATCGGTAAATTCTAATTGCATAAAGAAAAATATTAATATTTCTAATCAGCTTCAGTTGATGATTACCAAATTGTGCTCTGACCCACCTCAGATATCTCCCTGCCCGTTTATAAACTTGGATCGCCATGTATTAGTTTCGGTAAATTCGAAATACCCCAAAAAATTATTTTGAAAAATTAAATAATATGATATTTTGAAGGGGTTCTCTACAATGCTAACATATATTCTAGTCATCCTGCAATTCCGAAATGGGGAATAATATGTGCCAGTATATACTTAATATATCTAGATGGTATAATACTAGTACCTACAATAGGTACAATATTTACGATAATACTAGATATAATCTAATTTTTTTAAATATCCATGTATCAACTCTAGTGCATATAATTAATCTATCTATACGAGTACCTATATAATATTATGTACCTAATTTCTAAACGAGTATAATATGCCCATTGCATTGTATTGTGAATAATATTAAAAAGTATATATTTATTCATTGATCATATTCATAACTTACAAAGTAGATATAAAAGGATAGGTATAAAGGTATAAAAGGCATAAGTAGTCCATATTCTCATTTATTAATTATGTATTGTATATCAAAAAGAATTAATTAAAAAAAGGTAAACGATGATCCAGGAATTTGCTCATACTTTTCTCCAACGATAGTATCCGTATATTCGATTGCATCTTTACAGGAAATTGAATGATGTCCACTCGAACTCTCACTTTCTTCATCCCCAGCCTCGGGGACTTCTTTATCTTTAAAAAAATAATATTATTTACGATATCAAAACGAATATTGATTGAGAAAATTACCCAAAATGTCTGATAAGAGATTGCAAGTTGTAATCCTATCCTGCTCATTCTTGTCCCGAATATTCATCATCGAGGAATATTCGGTTGTAATCAGATCAATCACAGTTCTATAAATTAATATAAAAAATTTTAATATAATTTCATTTAATTCATTTAATTAAGTTTATTATTTACCCGAGTAAATCCCCCTCTTTTGATCCATAACTCCAATCGATCGGCCCAGGATTCTCAAATTTGTAAGTTAAAAGCGAGTCCATTTGATATCTCAACATCTATAATTCAAATCTATGTAATCATAGGCATTTTAAAATAAGCAATTTAAAATTTTCCACCTGAAGTTGAATTCCACTCGTTGTTTTAAACAGGATATTTTTTTCCTCAATCTCAATCCCAGCCGGGTGCATCCTTAAGATCCCCCCAAAGATGACCAAATGGAGTGGCATAACCATTGTCGTATCGAATAAATTAATTCCGCTAAAATCCAAAATTTTAAAGCTCAATTCTAAAAAGTACAAATTTAAATTAACCTTGTAACCCGCATCTTTTTATAGTAGACAAGATAGGGGGATGGGAAATCCATCGATGCATTAACAGTCTTCTTCTTAATCACAACACGCTTATCTTCTTCAGTCGAAATACTCTTCCAACTTGTTCCATTTTTTTTCTTTCCTCTTTTGCAGATGGCTAAATTGGGATAAAGTCCTCCGCAAATAACCCCAATTATCAGACCGAAATTCTCCGAATTCCGATTGTATTTATCATCTTTATAATCCTCAGAATCCAAGAAACCCTGTTTGTGCAAATACTGAGCGAATTGTCCCTTGCATTTAATGAGCATTCCAAGGGTAGTTTGTGAGAGAAAGTTGGTGTAGCAGTAGGATCTTTCATTCCCAAACTTTTGGGCATCTTCAAATCCACGGATTGCCCTTTGTAAAAAAATATCAAAAATAAATACCTATATCAGTATATATGTATAATGATCAAATCCTTTGTACTTTGATCAATTTGATTTTTACCGAATCAGGACAA
Source organism: Megalothorax incertus (assembly GCA_036507255.1). Classification (NCBI taxonomy): domain Eukaryota; kingdom Metazoa; phylum Arthropoda; class Collembola; order Neelipleona; family Neelidae; genus Megalothorax; species Megalothorax incertus. The sequence continues at coordinate 8,540 of JAAZTK010000678.1, forward strand.
TATGATCGCTATTTGTTCCGTCTGCTAAATCTTTTCGGATTCGTTTAACTGCCTCCTCCTTTCCCATTGGGGTATAGAATGGATCTTGGTGGGATAAGCCAGCTGCAACCGAAAGAATTGGATCCAGGCACGAAAAAATGGCACCAACTTTTTTAAAAAATCCAGTGTTAAATTAATTTTTAAAGCTTTTTCATAGGTTTCGAAAAAATAAATATTATAAATTACTTATGATCATTTTTCCAGTCCAGGGGTCCATCGGAAGCAGGGATAAATGAAATCCAAGTGGCGTCAGATATGCCTCTTGATCCAATGCTCCAATCACTTGAAGTTTATCAATAGCATTTTTAATTGACAAGATTTCTGGAAAGTCTATGAGTTTTTGGAGAAAAGTGTAAGCACTCCCAAGCCCAAGGGATTTAACTCGAAGAACAACTTCCTCCAGGCTGGTTCGAAGGATCTCTGGCTTTTGAGCTGCTTCAAGGGCTCTCTCACGATGTTTTGTGAATAAATGGTAGCAAATTCCAGGCTGAGTTCTTCCTGCACGCCCTCTCCGTTGAACCGCATTAGCTCTAGACACCCATTCCGTGTCAAGCGTCTTGAGGTTTTTGTCTGAATTGTAGTTAATCACGTTCATATGACCCCCATCAATCACATAGACAATGTCATCGATTGTAATGCTTGTTTCCGCAATGTTTGTAGAAATTACAATCTTCCGAACGCCTGGAGGAGGTCTATTGAATACTTCCTTTTGATTCGCAGTAGGAAGCGAGCTGTGTAGAGGAATGAGGAGGAAGCGGGATTCGGGGAAACGCCCAGAATTCTTTAGCAGCCTAAGCAAATCCGAGATTTCAGCCCATCCTAATTATTATACAGTTAAATTAAAGTAGATAATTAACAATTATTGAAATTGAACATTGAACCTGGTAGAAATATTAGAATCCCATTATTACAAGAGTCCCATTCGCAAATATATTCCAAAAGGGAATGAATTAGCTGGAAATTGATTTTTTCCGAAGCAGGATTCGTGAGCTGATGCACAACGATTGGTGGATACTCCCAAGACATGACCAAATCCTCTAAAGAATTTAATTTGAGCTTTAAAATACCAATGAATAAATAATTTGTAGATTTTATATTTACTAATATATGGAGTAATAAAGTTCCGAAAAGGGTTCACTTTTTTTCGATTTGTATTTGTATCTGGAGGGTACGTGAAACCGGTAAATTGGAGCACATCTTCCAGGTAGTAATCTGTGACGGGGAATGTTAGGCCAGGGATGTGGAAGAGGGCTGCATTTGGGAAATAGGTCTGGAATTTTCCCGCATCAAGCGTGGCGCTCATTAGGATCACTTTGAGGTCAGGTCTGATGATGACTAGGTCTTTGAGGAGGGCCATGAGGAAGTCTACAAGGATGTCACGCTCATGCACTTCATCAACAATGATGTGGCTCACTCTGGAGAGGGTAGGGTCTTCCTTGAGACGCTGCATAATTATTCCTTGAATAAACAAATGAAAAAGTGCTTCGTTTTTAAGATTAAATTAATTTAAATTTTAAATTGCTCCAATACCAGTTGTGCAATAAAGTAGTGACCCACAACTCCTTCGGGGTAATTTGTTTTCCAAACGAATTGAATATCCTTGAATTAAAAACAAGTTTACTTTTGAATTATACCTATAGGTATTTTTGAATAATTATAATTTACCAACTGACTCGCCCAAATCCTCTCCCATTTCTTTTGCCACCCTTTCAGCTTCAAAACAAATAATATTAAAGTTAATAAAATTAAAATTGAAATAATGCAGGGATATTCCCCATTAGATAAATAATTAAATGGGCTTACCACAAGTAATTGCGCTAATTCTTCGAGGTTGGGTGCAAACGATATCTGTTTTAGAAAAAAAATTTAATCCTGAATAACACCTCTTGTTTTAAATAAAATATCTACTTGTAATTGATCCATTTCCCTCATGAATGGATTGTTCTAAAATAAATTGTCCAACTTGCGTCGTCTTTCCTGGAAAAAATTAAGAAAGTTGCTAACTAATTAGTAATTATCTATTATCAAAATACTTGCAAATAATTAATTAATTAAAGGGTTACCTGAGCCAGTTTCTCCCGAAATAACCGTGACTTGATTCTTAGACAAAACCTTCAAAAGATCATCCTTGAGTACCTTGACCTTATAAGCAGGGAGCCTTTTCCTAAAACTCAACATTCCTCCATATTTCCAGTTTAATTTTTCTTTGAGTTTTAAGTTCTTTTGTAATTCAGAGTCCACCAATGGATTCCTCACCATCAAACTCAAACATGGCTTCTCCTCGTGCTCATGAATTGCTGCCCTTTGATTTGCCAATATATTTCTCTCATATCTCAGCTTGAAGTTTTCGGAAGGTGACCTTCCAAGGACTCTTGATGGGGGTGATGCCGGATCCGAATTTTGATTCCCAATTTGTTCCAAAAGTGACCAAATCCTCGTCTCATTTTCCAATGAAAGAGATATGGTAGGCTTAATTATATAAAATTCATTTAATTGATTTCAAATCATTAAAAATCTTAATTTAGAAAATTTTACTTGATATTCCAAAGACTTTTGACCTCTCTTTCCATTGACACGCCCTAAAAATAAAAGAATTTGAATACTTACAATTTTGATTTATGTAAATTTTACGGTTGGAAATCCATTCTTTCCTCGAATTAATTTTAGGCATTGCGATTCGTTTAGGCAATTAAACCTAACCCCGATAGCTGCTCCTGATTGCCACAACCTTCTCAGCTTTAAAAAAATTTGTGAATAGTTAAAAAATTAGAGTTTTTTTTTTCAAAAAAAAATTCGGGTCAAAACTAAATCGATTCTCGTCTTTGATTGTGCTGCTCCGAGTGCACAATTTGTGAACTATTGGTTAGGTTGTGCAGTATTTAGTCTATTCAAATATATTCTATCCTTCTCTCGATATACAGTACCTATATATAATAATATAGGGTACCTAATACTATTATATTTATATCCGTATTACGGATATTCTATACCATGGTCTTGCCTTTCCTATATAGTAGGTACTATCTGTCTATGATCTTGGTATTCCAGGTCAAACTATGTAATAGGCTCGAATTATAGTACATTTGGCCCACACCATTGAATAGCCCTAATTAACAGAAAAGAGTTTTACGGATATATTCGTGCACAAGTATTGTATAATAACGCAGATAGTGATACTGATGAAGTTTCCGTTAAATAACCCTGTCAAGGGAATGAACTTTGGGGTGTAAAACTTACAGCTATTGCACTCGTCGAGGTGTAACTTATAGGCCGGGTTATGGCAAATTAAATTACAATTAAAATTGTAATTTTGAAATATTTCCGAATTTTAAAATTTGCCAAAATTCGAGAATGGGCTTTCTACGCTTTAAAAAATACTTGGAAAATATCAACGCTATTTACGTAGTATTAATGTAGTTACTTGTTGTGATAAAATCAGAGATTATGAAAAAAAAATAGCTTAAATTACTGATATATTTAAAAGTTCAACAAAATATTTTATTTTTTTCTTTCTGAATAATTATCCCGTTACAAAAATCAAAAGAATCGATATGAATCATATAGATTCATAATTATTTACGATAATTGCGTAAACGTGCTTTCTGTTGAAAACATCTTTGATATCAGTGTAATTCGATATTTTTAAATTTAACCCAAGCTGGACTCGAGAGATGTTTAGATAACATCTTTCAACGGGAGCTGGTACAAACATATATTATATAATATATTGTACAATAGTACCTACTACAATGCAGCATACGGTATGCCTATACAGATCAAATCCTCAGATACGAGGATCTGAGGATATCAAAGAGGATATCACAGAATCAAATCCTCGTACTTGCATCTTAAATTTAATAAAATTTTAAATTATATTGAATATTTATTGAATTATTTCATTTAAATATCGGTACATACATACATATAGGTGTGTAGGTACTAGATACAACGAATTTCATTCTAATCCCATAAATAAATTACAAAACATTAAACAATTAATTTTTTCAAATATTTATTTTATATGTAGGACAATTCCAAAATAAATAAAATGAATATTTGAAAACTTTTATTCAAATTAATTTGTTAATCAATTCGTTCTTTTTCATTTCAGGAATTTTATTTAAAAAAGTTAAGCAAAAAACTCCAACAAAAATTATAATGGAAAAAAAGACAAGCATTTATTTACAATCAGAGGAAGATTTATTAAAGGAAGGGAAATGGGTTATATTCACTGAAAGATTGCTCGGCTATTATTACACACCAATATTATGCGAAAAACCATCAATTAAATTCACCATAATAAAATTGTATAGTTTTTTCCTATGCTTCTTTCCAATATGTTCTCTGTATATTGTATTTTTCAAAAGGGAAGTTATAATAGATCAAAATAGATTGAAAATTCAGACAGATTTCATAACATTTTTTGGAGCATCGGCTATAATCAATTTTGGACTCCTCAGTCAAAAAATTCTAGAATTTTTTCAAGGTCGAAAAATATCAAATTTCTGGCAAAAAACGGCAGAATTTTTTCTAGAATTTAAATCAACGGTAAATCCCAATGAAGATCCAGTTCACGGCAATTCCAAATCAAAATTTATTTATTTGGGAATATTCTTCTTGGCTATCCTTTCATATACTGGAACTTATTTTGTTTTAAGAACTGAAACATTTATTGAATCTTTGCCATTATTTCTTTTTACCTTAATTCCATACGAATTTTATTTCCTAAACTGTCTTCATCATAAATCCTTAACATTTTTTATGAATATATTCTCTGATCATGTAATTTATTTAAAAAATCAAGTTGGGAAAGTTCCAATTAAAAATATTTTTTCAGGATTTCTAAAAATTGAGTCTCAAATCGACGATTTTAATGCCATTTTTGGAATACAAATTCTACTAGAATTATTACTTTCAACGGTCATTATAACATTTCAAGTTCTATTAATCATTATTGAAGTTTTAAATGAAACTTTATATGTATTTACATTGATCCCATTATTCTTGGTACATTCTTGGGTACTATTTAATATGGCTTCAGAATCATCGAGACTTCAAAGAGCTTTCAAGGATTTATCCAAAAAATTGATGGAGCATCACAGTCGGAATGATTTGATGCTAGATTTCAGTTCGCAGATATCAGTAAACCTACTATTAATTTAGAATTAAAATATTTTTAAAATTGCAATTTTATCATGTAGATTCAGCTAATGGTCAACAGAATATCCTCGGATCCACCACAAATATCGCCCCATTCTTTTTTCTCCTTGAATAGACAAGCACTTACTTCGGTAAATATATTTATTTTTGCCAATATTTGAGAGCTTTTTTTGAAAAATTGCCAAAAGTTAATGAAATTCCAATTTTTATAGGGAATATCAACAATCATCACTTATATCCTCGTTGTACTTCAATTTCGAAATGGAGAATAAATTAAGTATATTTTTAATTAAATTATAATTTTTCGAATGTCCAGTTAAACAGATCATTTTATTTAAAATTTGAATATAAAAATTTCACCAAATAATTTTTAATATAATTTTTATCATAATTACAGATTATTTGGCTAATTAACCGCTTATATTTAATTAAATTAATCTTAACCATTTATTTAATAGCTCTAAAAAAATGCATAGGTTAGATATACTAGGTATTACTACAATATTATTATATAAAACAAAACATATGTTTAGATTTTTGGTTTTAAATAAAATGTATAATAATTGCAAACATAAAAAAACTTATTGGCAGTAAAAATTTGTACGTAATTTAATAAACTAAATGAAAAATAACCACCCTGCAAAATCATTTAAAGCTTTTTTGAACACAGATAATTATTTGAAATTACCTATATAACACATTATACTATTATCAATATTATTTTATATACATACATATTTATGCATAAGATACCATAAATTATTTTAAATATAACATACTTTCTAGATTTTAATTATTTACCAAGTACAATATACTTTCCTCAATATATCGTGCATTTTAGCATTTTCCAGAAATCTACAATATTAATTTATTCTATTGTATTTATCTATTTTACAGATATAATATTAAAGATATCGTACTTAAATTACATTAAGTGATAGAAAATTTATTTATATTTTAAATTTTAAATTAAATATAGGTATTTCTAAATTTTATTGCCCTTTTGCGGCCGAACACGAAGCGCAACACACGGATAGATAATATTTGTACCGGCATAACCTGCATTTAAAAATAATTAAATTTTACATCATATACCCTAATAAATAATAATATTAAAAATTTAAAGTATCGTACCTGGCCTGAACAACAAGTGGGCAATTCCTATATTCATCTGTACAATCCGTATCTGAAAAACGGAATATATTTTTTTAAATAAAATAATAAAAGGTTCTTTAAACTTTTGCTAATAATTTTTTAATTTTTCAAACCATCTGGCTCCTCATTTGGTTCAATATTAATAGGATCTTCCGAAGTGGTCGTACTACTCAAAGTCGTCGTTGTAGGTGAATCAATATCCAGAGATGGACATCTTTCTTCATTACAGCTTGTCCTATTTAAAAAATGATTTATTTTAAATTCTAAATACAATTCCAACTGACCTTTCAATGGGTCTCTCTGAATCCAGACAAAGTGAAGACACCCTAGACACTTCCGAATCACGACAGCTTACTCTCCTCGTTTGAATACCACCTCCACAACTCGCAGAGCACTATAATTATATCAAAAATATTTTTTAAAATACCATTTAAATTATAATTTATCAAATTTGGCGTACCTCGCCCCATTCTGAAAGAAACCACTGAGGTGGACAAATTGCGCTAGCCCCAGAACACTCCTCCCTATCATTTGGACGATCCTCTGGAGTACATCTCTCATCAACCGTAACTTTAAACTTTCCCCTCCTCGTTGAATGGACACAAAGGACAGTTCTTGATCTCAACCCACCTCCACCACAACTTACAGAGCACTCTGACCAAGATCCAGTGACCCAAGTCGCTCCACCACAATCTCGCTCGCTAAAACATTCGCGAACACTTTCTGGTTTCAAATCAATGTCACAGGATTCTCCGGCGTCTTCATCAGAATCAATCCGGTTATCCTCGGAAGACTTTCTCCTTCTTTTTTTCAAATCCTCCTGACCCGAACAAACAGATTTCCTCGTTTGAACCCCTGACCCGCATCCAACTGAACATTGGGGTGACCATTCTGATGCAAACCATTCAACGCCTGAGCATGGGCCCATATTACAAGGGCTTATTGACGGGGGGCGTTCGATCTCATCGCATTCTTCGTCATCTACTACCACCTGGCGGGAAAATTTGAAATCATTTTAAGGAAATTGGGAATTTCTTTAAATTTACCCCTAAGCCGTTAACACATCTGATATTTCGGTTCCGAATACCATTGGAACATGTTCTCGAGCACTATAAATTAAAACAATTAGCATTCTGAGGTCAAATTTAAGTTGTATTTAAATTACCTGTGACCAGGCTGTAGTTTCCCAACGCACACAAGGTTTAAGGGTGCAAGTTTGGCGTATTTCCGGCCTGAAATCAAGGCAAGCGCCTTCGGAAACCCTCATCGTCAACGCCGGTGACACCCTCTGCTCACAATGGACACTCCTCGTTTGGAATCCTTCATTACATTCTTGAGAGCAGTTTGACCATTCACTCACTGACCATCTAGCTGGACATGGCTTAAGATTACATCGAATAGTCTGTACAAATGGTTTATCCTCAATTGGACATCTCTTCTCCGCCACTGGACTTCCATCTCGGACTCGGACACATTTAACAGTTGCCCTTTGACTTCCACCTCCGCAAGGTTCCGAACAAATCCCTTGTGTAACCCTCCAAGTGAACTTAGCTTGATGTTGTGGGAATTGTCCAATATATCCAAGTGGGTCATGTCGCCTCCGATGATGATTTACCTCAAGGTCAGCCCGAGGTGCTTTACCTCTTTGATGGGGTCCACCGGATTTAAGGGGGAGTATCGGAGGAGGGGATAGAGGTCTTGAAGGTGGTTGAGGAAAGGGGCTGATTTGATTGGCTTGAAACCTCGAGTGGGAAAGGGGTAGCATATACTCATATTTGATACCAGGATTGGGTTGCTGATACAAAAGCTATTGGGAAAATTTTTATTAGATTTTAAATTCATTTTTGATCTTTCAAAAAATTACCAAAAGGTCAATTGGCTCGCGAAGTGGCCCTGCCGCAGTGATGCCCTCGTAATTAGCTCCATCTTGTCTTTTGTAATGGAACCTTGTCCCTGCACCTTCAATTTCTCCGGAATTGTAAATTGCCCAATTGCCGTTAAGAAGAAAGGATCCATCAGAACGCCGAAGGGCTTAAATTGTACATAATTTATTAATCGTAAGTGTACACAATTAATTATCATATCAAATTTAATAGCTCTTTCACCCTATATTATTTACATGTACGGGTAATCATATCCTAGCTTTGTTACAGATATAATATTCAAATGAGAATTCCGGATGTCAACTCAAGAGTGAATTATCAGCATGTGAATGAATTAATATCTGGCTCGTGCTTAATTTCTTTACGTGATATACTGAATATATCAAGCCATAATACAAATTTAATATAAAATTCCTACTTGCACACGTAAACATGATTTGTTTTGTCCCATTCTTTAAATAGTAAATAGTGGAAACTGGAGAGATTTTATACCTAGATAGTTTGGTGATTTGTTGATCTGGCTAATGTTGAGATTACAGGCCCCCTCTGGGAGTGAAGCCACCATGTTGTAGCCAACTGAGAGCTGAAAGAAATGAAATGAGAAAAAAAATGAATTTAAACACCCCAAAAAAGTACAGGTGGTAAAATGGTTAATGGCCTTTCCTCCAAGACCTGGAAGGAAGCTGGACATTTCCGAGCTTTTTTAATGGATGACTCTAATAAATAATGTACTCGAGTATACCTGAGGACGCGTGAAAATCCCCGTGATAACCCGGCATGTAGAATTATTTCCTCCGCAGACGCCACAACGGTCCAGGAACTTTCCTGAACCTCCAATCCCATCGCACCCAATGCTCTGTAAATTCAATAAATACAACACATTTAAAAATTAATTAATTACCGTTGACTTTTCTCGATTTGTCGTTAATTTGAATTAGAAAAATTTTAGGGTAAGGCACCCAGTGGCGAATCTTTACAAATTTGGGACTTGCAACTTGTTCTAAACGTGTGCAAATCCAAAGCCTAATACGGCTCTTGGATCTGGCCATATTTAAAAGCCGCTTTGGGACGTAATGGATGTCATTTAAACATACATTTTATCTCGTAGTAGGAACTAATATTCATTTTATTCAAATCCCAGCCTTAATTTGGGAGTAGGAAATTAGGGATGGGAGAATGGGAGAGGATTTATGGATTGGGACAATTATTTCCCTATCAAATTTAAGGTGTAAATAAATTGTACAATTGGCCTCATTGACCCCGATTTGGTTTAAATCTTATATATCCTTTTTACGGATAAAATTGCAAAAAACCAACATTTTTCAAATGGAAATAATAGATATCTTTTTACATGCACCGATATATGAATTTACATATACATTTAAGCATGCAATTGGATAGTACAAATCCAGTAATTCACAAGATTCATATCCAAAAAGAGCATGAAATATGCACTCTCGAGTTGATGACCCATCCGGGCATTTCAGCGATTATTTTAATGCTTTTTAAAGCTCAAAATGCCCAT
>JAAZTK010000679.1:0-18299 GCA_036507255.1 Megalothorax incertus
AAACCTTCAAAATATATCAACCTACGTATTCCCAAACTATAAATCCGGATAGGGAGACTAAGGAAGCTGGAAGATCGGGAGAAGAGGCAGGAAAACTTTAATTATCATTTATGCAGTACATATTTTACAATCGGAGAAAGAAGTGCGTCCAGAGGATAATGGGTCCAGCGATTCCAAAATCAAATGCAAAATACCCATTGAGGTTTTTTACGAATCTTTCAGTGCATAGAGGCATGCTATTCATGAGAATCTTCAAAGAGGAAAGGGGAGATTGTCCCAAACTGACCTCATTATGACCTCGAGTTCAGCTATATTCTTCGGTTTCTTTTTCTCCACTTCTTTCTTCATCAGCCCCTAAACATTTTCAATTGGATTCAGGTCAGGTGAGTTGGCTGGCCAGTCGGTGACCTTCCATTTGTGTCGACGAAACCAGGCCCTTGTTGAACCGGAAGTGTGAGGGGTTGCACCGTCTTGCATGAAGGTAAATCCTCTCGGTAACATATCTCGGAGTTGTGGCTCGACCTCCTCTAGGATTTCTTGGTACTGTACCGAATCCATAGTCTCTCTAATGACAAAAAGGGGAGATTGACCCCGACTAGTGATGGCTCCCCACACCCTGATGGCAGGTCCAAACTTGGGACACCCTATATCCGGCCGAGTCTTTCCCCAGCGACCTCTTTTAATACTATAAAGTTCAAAGCGACTTTCGTCGCTAAAAATCTAGTTATACCACCTTGTTTTAAGATGACCTTTGTACCAGATGACCCTATTGACCTTATGATGGTGCTCCAGCTTAGGCACGTTTTAGGGAGGCCAACAAAAGTAGCCAGATTTATTTATATACTTTTTAAGGTATTTTGATGGACCAGGGGGCTCCCTCGTTTCTCCATTTCAAATGTCATATCATGGGAGGTGGAGGTGTCATTACTCGTATTGCGAGCCAATTGTCCAAGCCGTTGGCGATCTTTTTTTTCAAAGTTGGAGATCTTCCCGGATTTTTTTTCTCTTCAGAGAAATGTCTGCGCGAAGGTCCTTGACAACCCTGTAAACTGTTGCCCTTGAATGACCGGTCAATTTTATAAGCTTTGTAATTGACCTTTGACCTTGATTCCAAAGAAGTTGAATTCTCGTGACCTCAAATTCTGAAAATTGAAATTTAATTTAGGCCAAAAAGCATATAATTACATTTAGGTAAGTTTTTTAATCTTACAAGATGGAGGTATGTCCAGTTGTTGAATTTAATTTTAAAAATGCAAATTGCCAATATTTTTGCAAAAAAATATTCGTAAAGCGCGGAAGAGTCTCAGTATTTATAGGGACCATCTCTAGTTATATTGGACAGGAACAATCACCGTTCAATTGAAATTATTGGCCTCTTCGTTGGAGATAGAGGTATAATTGCCATCTTCTTTTAGGAGTTGATTCTAACCTTGGGGGTTTAAAAATAATAAAAATTCCTTTGATCGAATTTTGGATATTTTGCGAAGAAATGTAATCTGAATTTCTGAAATAGGCTCGGGGTAGTAACTTCGCAGTTTTTTTGATTACTCCATCTCTCGCTGAAAGATTCGAAAAGAACCTCAATGTGTATCCTGCATTTGATTTCGGAATCGCTGTCCATGTCCTCTGGACGCACTTTTTCCTCCGATTTGTAAAATTTGTACTGCATAAATGATAATTAAAGTTTTCCTGCCTCTTCTCCCGATCTTCCAGCTTCCTTAGTCTCCCTATCCGGATTTATAGTTTGGGAATACGTAGGTTGATATATTTTGAAGGTTTATAGCCTTTTTCTTCGACTTGTAGTATTTTCTGGTGGAATTTTTATAGAATTTATATAATCACTCGCTCTCCAGAATCCTCAAGAGCTACTAAACTAACTAGTCTTAACTATCCCCAAGTTTTAATATTATTGTAGATAGGATTGCATGCAATGAATTCAAATATTGGACTCTGGCTCATATGGTTTGTTTGAGTGTAAAATTTTGAGGCCCGTGTAGCTCAGTTGGTAGAGCGTCAGTCTCATAATCTGGAGGTCTACAGTTCGAAACTGTACACGGGCATTGTTTTTTGCCCCTTTTAAGACCATTTTTTGAACTTTTAAACCTTTGATTCTGATACCTTTATTCAAGGTCTTTATTTTGATACGTAATGCTTTGGTATATAGGCCTATTATATATGCAAAGATATACCTAAATATTTAAATTTATTGCTATTTTACGGTCCTATAAAATGCAATAATATGCAAAGGAAGCTGAAGAGCTTTGTACATGCTAATTTCTAATTTCTAATACTAATATGTTCTCCATGCTAAAATGCACAATGCAATGTGATTTTTCACAGCTAGGCTTGATGATTCAGATTAATAATTAATTTGCAAACTATATTGTACCGTATATAAAATAAAAGTCTTACCTCAGAATTTGGGATAGGTTTTCCATTTCCATCTCTTTGAATTCCACAAGTCGGTGCATCTGAATCATTACATCCTTCATAATTCGGCGTATTCTCATTATTCACCGCCCTTTCATAAGGTTTTGCATTCACAGACTAAAGAAATTATTCATTTGCTTAAGAATTATCTCATCGAATTAAATGTCATGCTCAAATTACATAAAGATGCTCAAGCTTATAAACTTGGGACATTGGAAGCTGTTGGATTTTAATCCCAATCGGAAGGCCCAACCTAGCCTTTTTGTGAGCAATTTCATCCATGACATGATCCACTTTAATCAGAGTCCCTCCTTTGGATGCCTAACATTGATCAATGATCAAATAAAAAGTCACTCGTTTATCAATTTTTAAGTAAAATCTCGGACGCACCTTCCCCTCATTCGTTATTTTGAGCGTGACCAAAAGGCGTCGTTTGCATTTCTTATTGTACTTTAATTCAACACGATTCACAACTTCCGGTTTAAGGGCAGAGTTTGGCTCATGAGGACCAATATGAGATCCATTTATCCCGAGAAAGTTCAAAGGAGTCGGATGCCAATTTATCACTTGCTCATCAAAGTTTTGCAAATTGGAGCAAAGCACCACGGCAGTCTCCAGCTCTATTTCATCTCCAATCACATAATTAGCACTGTTGAAGATACCCGTTAAAATGACAAGCACACTTGACAAGTGCATTTTTGGTTTGGATTCTGGAATCCCAGTCCTAATATTTTAGCTTTACTAAAGGTCAATGGACAATAAGGAGTCCTAGCGTCTAATTTGGCCCACACCAAGGTCATGACATTCCAGACAATAGAAAGTATATATGACAACATTGGCTCAATTACTGCCAATTAACGTAATAATGCCAAAGACCGTTCCCTTTTGCAGCGTCCCTGCTGTAATTCCTGAACAAGTCTGGGTAAATAAAGAAATGAGACTTGCTACGCCACCCTTTAGGCCTTTATCCGAGTTCATTTGGCCTATTTCACGTGTATTCCCGAATAGGAGAAAGTCGGAGAAAGGCGAAGGAAATCGATAAAAATAAATGGCAGAAAGCAATTCGGTTCTCCACGAGTCCAGTCACACTGTCAACAAATACAGGTCAGTCAACTAATTAATCCTAAATTAACTAATGCATCCATTCGTTTATTTAGATTTAACCCGAATTTGAGAACAATTTAAAGTTTACAAATTATTCCGAGGGTCCTTACTTTCGATTCTCAGATCTCTCAACTTTTTCCAAGTTTAATTAGGTCATTTGAATTTTATTCATTAATCCAAAGTATTTACGCCGACTTGTAACTGCAATGCACAATGCAAATAATTTGAATCCATTAAATAGATATCTAACGATTTCAGGTGATTCAAAAATAACCGAAATCGGATTATAATTCTCCAACTTTCAAGTAGGATCAATGGAGCAATGATCTCTTTAACCCAAATTTCAATTGCTTGTAATTAATTAATTTTAATGAATTCCTTTTAATTATTTTAGCGACTACAAAATGATTGAAGATAGGGAGAGCAGACACAACAACTTGGAGAAGGAGAATAGGAATTCTGGGCTCATTTTGACATCTTCCCCTCAAAGGAATATTGTTGGGGGTGCCACTGGTGGGGTCATGGGTGAATTGAATACTCCAGCGGACTGTATTGAAGAGGGAGGGTTTCCAGAAAGGCTTGTCCCACGAAAAACATCAGTTGAGACGCAAACAATGACCGATGATACATACTATCAAAGGAAGATTACCCCGAGGGTTCCAAAAAGTAATTTGACATTGTTCAATTTAATTGTAAAGCTTAATAATATTTTTTTTTGTGTTTTATAGGATGCAAAATTGCTGTATATTTAGCAACTGGGACAGCAATTGTTCTCGAACCTGACAAGGGGAACGCGGTGCTAGCCAAAGAACTTTTGCAGTCCATTGTGGATAGTGAGGAATTGGCTTTGCCTCCATTTGCTGGAGAAGTTTTTTCTCTTTGGATGGCTTCATCCTTTCTAGGTAAGTTGGATTATATTAACATTGATGGTTCTAATTAGTAATTTTTAAAACCAAAATATAATTCGCAGAGGTCCAAATTAAACCAAACCAGCAGCCGCTAGGAATAAGGAAGACCTGGAAAAGATTGCTTCATAATTATAGCTCTGCATCTCTTTTAGAAGGTAAGAGGTTTTCAAATTGCCAGATATTTCAGTTTGATTTGATTTCAATTAATTTTATTTCTAGCCGAATCTGATGACCCTCGCCTTTGCCTTCGGTAAAGAATAATAATAAAAGATAATAATATCTCCCCGTAATATCTTATCGGTAATATGATCCCCGTAATATCTTATGGCGTTTCGTCCTTCCATGGACTCATCAGTACACTGGTATCAAGTGTATACGCCGGTATATTTACAAGTGGCACTATTTTATTTAATTTAAGTCCGCCGAAGCGCCCCCAGTCATTGATTGATTGATTGATTGATTGATTGATTGATTATAATTTTATTGTCTTTAAACATATCATTTTACAATGCTTTTTAGGAGATCAATATTTCTCACAAAAAAAGATGAAATGAAAATTAAGGATGGTAAAATACTTGAACTCCTTTATGCAGAAGGTAATATTTTAATACCATTTTCCAATTTATAACAAAATATGTTAAAAGTCAAATGAAAGGGGCATCTAAAATTTATAATATCTATTTGTAGCTCGGCATAATATATTGAGCGGCAGATATCCCTGCGAAGTTGAGGATTACACGATTCTTGGGGCACTTCAAGCTGGAATCGAAATGGGCTCGTATAATTCCGAGATTCACAATGTTGATTTCTTTAGGTGAGATTTACTTGCCATTCTGGACCTGCTATATTTAATATTTCAATTTTCAATTCCAATTCTAGACAAAATCAGAGGCAATTCCTTCCGGAACATGTATGTGAGCCAGCCTGGATACCAACATTCTTACTGGGAAAGGGGAAAAACACAGTATCCATCCTTCAGGAGAATTTCCATCGAATTCCAGCGTCCGTGCCCTCAAGAAAGTTAGTTCGAAAATATTTGGAACTGTGTTGGTCACTTCCTTATTACGGGTATTACGGATTTTACCTTTTTCAAATAGGTGCATTATTTCTAATATTGACTTTTTTATAATTCACAGAAGTGCAATGTTTCACGGCCAAGTTGAACGACCAGCCAAAGGAATTCTATCATTCCTCGACCATCCCGATAACTTTGTTCTTGTAGCAATCAATTCACATTCGGTCCACGTTATAGATTATTTTAGAAATGTAAGTGAACGAGCTTAAAAATTGCAAATTGAATTCTAATGCATCTAATATAATATTTACAGAGGATTCTTATGGGATCTCGTTTTGAGTCATTCAAAGTTGAAATCGGATGGCCAGCACAAGACGCCAATCCAAATTGTTTCCCCTGCCTTTTCTTACAATTTACAGAGTCTGAAAACAGGCATAGTAAATTGCTCCAAATCTTTTCCAAGCAAGGTACTACCTAAAGTTTGAATAAGATTAAGCATTCTTTTATTAATATGATATTCATTTATATATTTCTTTAGCCCCATTGATGGATGCACTGCTGACTCGATTCCATCGGAATAGAGCAAGGAATTTGAGCCAGAATCAAATGAATTCTTCTGATGAGGATAATGTAGATGGTGGACAATTGGATGATTTTGATTCAGGTTTGAATATAAATTAAGATTTCTTGTATTTGAACTAACGTTTTTCGGATTTCCCCCAACTATAGATTTCCTCATGTCCCTGAAAACGGTTACGCAAATGGGAGATGAAACATCTTGTTTATCGAATAAATTAGGTGAACTTAATCTAGCAACTTTGGATGAAAATGGAATGTGTATCGCAAATGCGGGTTCTTGGGCATTCTCTCAATAGGGTTCGTATTCCTTAGACTTTTTTTAAATTATAACAAATTGAAATTAAAAAGGATAGGGATTTCGCGTTAAATGATCTCATAGATGATCGTATCTATTCAATATGTAATTAATCTCAAGTACG
Organism: Megalothorax incertus; assembly: GCA_036507255.1. Lineage (NCBI taxonomy): Eukaryota > Metazoa > Arthropoda > Collembola > Neelipleona > Neelidae > Megalothorax > Megalothorax incertus. Next base: position 6,456 of record JAAZTK010000679.1, read on the forward strand.
ATACAATTAATCCTAAGATGCACAATGCAACTTTAGATCTCTTGTTATTCACTCCAATTTCCATTGCATTGCACATTGGATTAATCTTAAGATTTTGAAACTGACTGTTTAGCTGCTTTTAAAATAATTAATAATTATTTTAGAATATCTAAAATTCATATGTAACCTACAGATAAATCTAATCCTTACTGAACATACCTACAATATTAGGTACACTTACAAATAATATCTACCTATTTAATCAAGGAATATGGATAATTATGCCATTAGAAGAAATAACTTGACATTGTAATATACTAAAAAATTGACTCAGGATCAATACACTATTCGTAGATCTCATTTCAAAGCATTTATTATTAATTTAAATGATACGAAAGTTAAAATTCTTGTATTAGAAATGGCCGTGAATTAGATACCAATTAAGAAATATATTATATTAATAGCATAGGCTTTTTATTCCGCCTATTTACGATTATAAACGTAAAAACTTAAAATCTAGTCTTTACAATTAAATTTAAAAAAAGGTATTGTAAAAATATTGCAAAATAAATTAGGATAAATTATCGGAATGTATTAACTATGCACATAGGATATAATAGTAGGATAATCAAATGTTTTTAGATTTAACTCCTTTGAAATTGTATGGGATTTGATAAATAAAGGAATCTCCATTAAAAATATTTGTAGAATACTCTTCGTTCATATTTTTCAATTTGACAATGAATGTTTTTGTAGTCCTCCTTCCAATTGCATTCTGCAGGGTCAGACCTTCAAGGTATCTTAAATCATCCTGATTGCTTTCAAATTCCTTACGGCTTAGAAGATACAGATTCATTAGAGTACTCCTTAATTGCTTTTCGGAAAAGTCCATATAGTCTGAAGACATTATAATGCTCCTGTTAATTTAATCAGGAAATTACTAGTTAATAAAATAATAAATGTTAGAATTCTTAAAATGTGACCAACTTGAAAAAGTTCCTCAAGAAGACTCCAGATATTTCTTTTTGATTCTCCACCGCCTCTTCGTCAAACTTGACCAGATTCGGGTCCAAATCTAAAATTATAATTTCCTTTGGAGAGTGGATTGATGGTCCAAATAGAATCATAATTCCTTTGATTTCTGAAGAACAGGGACCCAATCCTTTGATTGTACATCTTGTTTTCTAAAAAAAACAATAAATCAATTAAAATCATATAACATAGCCCTCCAGTCTTGGACGAGTACCCCTTCCAGAGCCCAAACTCTGGAGGAAGTTTTAAACTGTAAAATTTAAACTATTCGACTTTGGAAAGAGGCTAGAGGCTATAATTGTATAGGAGAAAGGAACAGTACCATGCTATACGATTTTAATAGGAATTGTGAAAGGGGAATGAACTGGAAATGCAGGGAGGTGAAGGGCTGATTACTCCAGCCTTCCAAGCATAATAAGTGAGTCCAAGGTAAAAGGTAAACCTATTATACTACCTAATCATGACAATATGTCTATTCGAGCCTCCGAGGTTTATGTCCGTTAACTATAAGTTTCATGGACATGCTAGTATACTATCTACTGCATTAGTGCATTTATTTTATTTCTTTCAGTTCCAGTTGTAGTCTGAAATCTGATTGACCAGTTGTAAATTGTAATTGTCTCTGCTTTTTCTTAAAAAATAAGGTATACTAGTACCTAGTCTTAAATACTATTTAAGTTCTGAGAAATATTGGTATATTTAATAGATAATATAATAATTATCTAACGTCATGTATCTAACGTCATGTAAAAAATTTAAAAATAGCATTGCAAAATGCCGGCAGTAACGGGTCAATTAAAGCGCATTGAAGGAGATTTCTTCTCAGAGATTGATTTGAGTGGGAATAAAGTAAGAAAGTGTTTTTTTTTTAAAAATGATCCTTGTGTTTGGATCTTGTATTTTTCTTTTTAAAATTCAGGTCACTTTCGGAAGAGCAATAAACAACAATGTTGTATGGGACAGTTTGCAATTCTCGAGACAGCACTGCACATTCGAATATTTAAATGGAAGTTGGCATTTAAAAAATACGGTATTTGATAGTATTTTAAATGATTTTAATCGTGCTAATTAAAATTTCTTTCTTTCAGAGCACCAATGGAATTCTAATTGCTTCCCATCGAATCCCCCGAAACACTCTTATCAAACTAAATGATCTCGATATAATTGATTTCCTTCCCAATGGGGCTGCCAAATATCGCTTCTTTGTCAAACATCCGCGTTCCGACTCTCTGAATAATAGCCGATATTCTGAATCTGATGAGTATGAGTAATGAATCCGAATCTCGGGAACAGAAAAATTATGGCGGGTATAAGATGGGCCTGATCACCAATTGGAATAATATTTTAATGTAAATAATTAGTAGGTAATTCTGCTTTCGTATTTTAATATTTTATACATAATTAAAATTTGAATAAAAAATTCATCTAAAAATACAATTCTGGAGTCTGGAGTCCAGACTCTGGACATACCTGAAAGATTGTGTCAAACGAACTCAAAATATATCTTTCAATCCCTTCAATTCTTTTGGATTTCTTCTCCTCCATTCTTGCTATCATCATCTGCCTTCTTCGATCTCTCTAATTATTAAAAAAATCCTTTAAAATCACCAATTAATAAAATAGTCTACGCCGCTACAGATAGGAACAACCTCTAAAATAAAACTTACCAAAATCCGGATTCTTTCCATTGGATCCTTAAACTCTGGACAATCTTCAGGCTCCTCGAGTTCTTCAGCGTCTACTTCCGGTGTCAAAATAGGTACATTTTTCAATTTCTTTCTCATAATTGAATCAAAAGGTAGGTGGATTTGACCTCGCTGAAATGCAAACATTTTAATTGAAGCTTCAATTAGCGAACAAAATTCGTTAATTCCAAGTTGTCCATTTAAGGGGGCCGGGGTAGTGACCCTATATAAATTCTCCATTTTAAATGAGGGTAATCTTTCTGGCTCTCGAATTAGGTCAACCCCCACCGTCAATTATTAATTTAATATTAATTATAAATAATTGAAGATCTTTTAGACAGCTAGTTCAAAACTTTCAAAATAAACGGAACAAAATTTCAAATTTTGTATTGAATTTAGAACGACTCTCCAAAGCGGGCAGATCAATTTTTCAACAACGAATAAAGGCAGATGGATATCTTCCTCATTTTTAATTAATTAGAGTTAATTAGAAGAGATTAATCATAAATTACGACATCCGGGTGTCATCACCGAATTTCGGGGATCATTTTGGTGTCATTTTGAATCGGACAAGTGTCACGAGTCGATAAAAATAGGGTGTTTTCCAAAATAGTGTATTCTGAAATTTTTCAAATATTTTTAAAAAGTGATTCATTTTTCAATTTTCAAAAAATACGCATTTTTTGACAATTGTAGTTTATAACCTATTTTGATTTAAAATTAATTAAAAGATTGCCAAAAAAAGGACAAAGATATTCGAGAATTAATTTACAATAAAAGTGAGGTAATTAAGACCATCTGCTCGTGGAGGACTCTATTCGAGGTTTGTTAAAAATGATGTCATTTTAAGTTCCATTCTAATGTATTGTTTTCTTTATTTTCAGGTCCTGTCCTGATTGTTATTGACCAGATTGTCCCTGCATTTTTTGTACTTTTCGGTTTTTGACGGATATTTCTTCAAAAGTAAGCTATTCAAATTCTGATTCATGTTGATTAGATTCTACTACAATAATGAAATGATGATCTAATCATATTATTATAGCACTGCAAAATGGAAGTGACGGGTCAATTGAAGCGTATTAATGGGGATTTTTCAGAAGAGATTAATTTGAGTGGGGATATGGTAAGTTAATTAAGTGATTGTTCATTAAAATGATTTTATTTTATTTATTTCTTTTTTTAAATTCAAGGTCACATTCGGAAGAGGGATGAACAATAATGTAGTTTGGGACAGTTTGCAGATCTCGAGGCAGCATTGCACCTTCGAACATTTAAATGGAAGTTGGCATTTAAAAAATACGGTAAAAATAAAAATTCAAAAAATCTTATTTTAAGGGATTAATCGTGCTATTTAAAAATTAAAATTCATTTCTTTCAGAGCACCAATGGAATTCTTATTGCTTCCAATCCAATCCCCAAAAACACACTGATCAAACTAAACGATCTCGATATAATTGATTTCATTCCTACTGAGGCCGTCAAATATCGCTATTTTGTCAAACATCCTAGTTCTGACTCTCTGAATAATAGCCGAGCATCTCCGGAGCCTATGATAATTAACGATGATGAAGATAGTAATGAAGGATCCGAGTCTCTTTTGAGTATTGGATCTGACCAAAATGATGATGGTGGTTGTATAATTGAAAAGGAGGTTACAAAGCGGAAGCAACAGGAAGTGTAAGTTGTTTTTATTTTTTTTAAAAATAGTTCTCTTTATTTTCAATTTTTCCAGGATTGAGAGTGAAAAACTAAAGAAAGTGAAACAAGAGATTGATTTTGATGACGATGAACTATTGGATCTGGATGAGGATGATGTTCAGATTGTTCCTCCGAAAAAGAAACGGACTCCATTTGAAGAGGATGGTAGTCAAAGTCTGCTCAAGGTACGGATATTTATTTATTTTTATTCTATTGGTATTCTAATTTCTAATGAACCCTCGTTCTTTTTAGGACATGCAGGAAGAATTGGATCAAATAAAGAAGGAAGAGGCTGACGCCCAATTGCCGGATGACAATGACGAGATTTCAAAGCTCAAAAAAGAGATTCAAAAGCTCACAACGGCGAACAAAGTACTTGCAATTGAAAAGAAGTTTGCCAATTCTCAGCTTAACATGAAGGAGCAGGATCATTTGATTGAGATTAACGGGATTAAGGAGGAGTTGGAACAGTCCAAAGGGGAGTGGAGGGGAAAGATCCTATCTATTCTCGAGAATGAGTTTAATTGTACAATCTGCTCTGAATTATTCGTAGAGGTTAATACTAATAGACTAATATATACATCTTTTAACTTTAGATTTAAATTCGGATTTAATTTTTTTGTAGGCTACTGTGTTGAACTGTGGGCATACGTTTTGTTATTTTTGCATACATCAATGGATTATTAAGAAGCCTGAATGTCCAGTAAGCGCCTATAAGACAAATTGGATTTATATATTCAAAAATTCAAAATCAATTTAATTTTATAGGTGTGTCGAGCTCAAGTGACTTACCATCCTCGGCATACGGTTGTGGATAATATAATTACAAGCATTTACTCACTTCTTCCGGAAGACGTTAATTCCAAACGAAATGAAGTTATCAAAGAGAGGAAAGAGTATGTTCAATCAGTAAAAGAAGAGGAGAAGCGGAAAGCGGCTGCAGCTACAGTACGCCAACAACAGCAGCAACAACAACGCCGTGCTCATGCTGGATATATAATTCCTGGTGGATTCCCTCTTGAGGATATTTTTGGAGAATTGGAACCATTTTTTCGTCTAAATGATTTTGCGGATTTTGCAGCGGTTGCACCTCCTCCACGTAGCACCCGTGTAGCCATAAGGGGTAGGGCACCGAGTACTAGGGGTAGAGCAGCAGCTCCAGCCAGGGAACCACAACCCCCACGAATGCAAATGGAACCTATTGATTTGGCATCTCCAGGCCCTGCTGCTTCTACCAGGTATTTTTAATTTAAAACAATGACAGTTAGATCTTAATTGGTATATTTGCCAATTTAGATCTCGTGGTGCTCCTAGTCGAATGGCTCGTAGAGGAAGAAATATAAATAACCAACCTCAAGCAACAGCCCCTGCCCCTGCTAACCAGAACCCAGCTCAACCTTCATTTATTCAAGGTAATTTAATTAAACTTACGTACCGCATTCTATAGATGTAGGTTTTTAACAATTTTCCATATTATTTTAAACAGCAACGCTTCACAATTTAAGAAATGAATATGCTAATCTTGCTAATATGCTTGCACAGGTAAGTATAAAAAAGACTTTCATTTCTGGAGGCAATAAAATTATCTTTAATTGACTAAATTTTACTTTTATCTCTAAAGGATAATGCTGGAGCTGGTGCTGCCCCACAGAATCGTCAAAGAGGGATAGATGGACATGAAGTTTTAATAGATTAAGCGCGTCTACAAAATAGTCCGCATAAAAATCGACAAAATATGTGTTTTTACAAATGTAACTCGTCGTAACTCAACTATTTATCGTAATTTAAAATTTAAATACTACTGCTCAAATGAGCTTGTAATAGCCAATAGGTAACTTATATAACTATAAGTAATTCATAATATTAATTTGTGAAATGTAATAATTAAAATTTAAATCTACTTACCTACTCAAGTTATAATTGTTTACTACATCTTCAATCTTGTTCTTCTAACCTTCCTCTTTACTCTTTACCAGATTAAGATATTAAGCATTTGAATGCTTCAGTTCTATAATTTATGTCATTTTTTTTTAAAAAAAAATGAACTTCAAAAGATTTTTAGTATTAGGTATACCTTTCTAATTTATCCTATGTAATTGTATTCTATTACTTGTAATAGCACTGAAACAGTACTAATTTTACAATAGCTACTAATTCTAAGCTACTAATTAGGCTATTAATAATAATTGCTCTGCTATTTTTTAGCGTTCATTTCATACCTCAATTATTATAGTACCCTACTCTTCACTCGACTCATAAGCTAAATTAAAGTATTTTAATGAATTCAAAATAGAAATGCTGTAATTTTTTCAATTAGTAATGTGTTTATTATTTTGTATTATGTAAATATTAATATATTAAATATTAATCAATGATTTGTATTTATATTGTATTGTACTATGAAACTAATCCTAAGTACGTGTATCATAGCTCGATTCGAAATGAACTTAATTTTGTATTCTTTTTCAAAAATACCGAAAGTGGTGAATAAAGAAGATGAAAATATCAAAATTGTAGTATTCTAATGACTCGAGTTAAGTTATTTTATTGGTTCCTTATCCTTTGATTCCTTTGATATTGAACCTATTGTTGAGGAGGACTCTGAGGTAGAGGGAATTAGAGATTTTTCAGGAAGATACTTCCTCCTCCTCTTCTTCGTCTTCTTGGTCTTCACTTCGCTTCTCTCTTCTTTGTGCACTTGCTGCAACTATATGTTTAATTAAAAAGCAATATTAAAATTAAATACCTAAATTGTATTTACGACTAGAACCTTTATTGTAGGGAATTTGGAAAATTAGAAATTACCTTCAAAAGCCTGAGGATATTGTGAAGCAAGCTTGGCCTTTATAGTCCGAATCCTTCTGAATATGTTGTCAATATCCTTCTTCATTTCGACTAGATTATACAAATATTTGTCAATTATACAAGGGTGCCATATTTTAAAGCTAATTAAAAATACCTAGCATCTGGGAGTGTCTTTTGTAATCTTGCACGGCATTTTGATAGCGAGTCCCGGATAAAGAATTGCAATTCTTGAGCATCTCGTTAGTCTTTTCAAATCTCTGGAGCCTGTGTGATGCAAAATGTAATTTATAAATTGTTAATTAATGGAGACCTTAATAATTATTATAATTAGCATAATTTGACGTACATGTATTTTTGAGATTGGATTATAGATGAAATATCTTGTTGATTAATCATTCCAGCGAGATTTTGGACTAGGACTTCTGGGGCTGTGTAATTTTGAAAACATTCCACATTTGATCCTCCTTCGCTTTCCGGAGTCATGTTTAAATACCTTTAAAAATATAAATCGAGTTAATTAGGTCACTTTATTTATAATTATTTTTTTGACAGCTTAAAGTTTATCGATCAATTTTAAATACTGATCAAGCCAAAAACTTCAAATCTCGAATGCAAAGATGCATTATTTAGCATTCAATCCCTACGGGGAGAACCGTTTCCAATTCAAGCGATCTGCAAACCGGAAATGGATACTAAAGAATTGCTTCTATAAGAACTCTTTCAGGAATCTTGTAATCCTGTTGAAATATTCTTATGAATTTAGATTGATTTTTGCTGGCAAATCATATTTGACTCCAGAGGACATGAATTCGAAAGGAGACATGGTTCAAAAAAGTAAGGCCAATTAAAGCCGTTTGAGTTCATGGCCATATAATTATAAATTATAATTAATGATTTATCAAATCTCATTTAATGCAGAAAGCTCAATGGCTCAGCTCAACATGGATTGCTCAACGGGGGAACTTGAAAAGTCATTATTCTCAACCTATGACCGAATTATCAAGATGGTCTCGGATACGGAGATCTGCGAGAGTGACTTTCTCTTTGGGGTAGGAGATCGAGTCCTAAACTCCCATCAGCGGCTTGATCCACAAAGGTCTAGGTCGACACAAAGGGCAGTTTCAAGGCCTTCCTTTTCAAAGGGCTCATCTCTCCCTCCCCTCAATACATTAGAACTTCCCGAGACTCAAAATTCTGGAGAAATTAAAGGGGAAAAATCCAGGGAATCTCATTGAACTTGAAGACTTATTGGAGGAGGCTGAACAGCTTGTGGAAATTGAGGATTTTCTGGAGAAATACTCGATGGATGTGCTAGAGAATCTTGAGGCGGAAGAATTTGAAGACGAGGAGACAAACAATCCTCAATTTGCAATTATGAAGGAGATGATTAAAGCGAAATTCGGGTTTAATTTCTCACCACGGGTAGGTGGGACTGGGGAATCCTCACCAAAGGATATCAAAGCTATTTTGGACAAGCCAATTCAAGATTTAGAATCTCCACGAAGTGACTTTGGGGGCGAATCTCGTACTGAGGAAGTTGAGACTCCAAAGGGTCTTCCAAAAGTTGAAGGTAATTCGTAGTACTTTGGACTTTATAAAAATATTTTTATAGTATTAAAGTCCTAAATTGTCAATTCTTTTCAGTTGAACTGGAAAAAGACGATCTCCCAATAGTTGATATCAAGAAAAACGAGCCCTTTATCCAACAAATCAAGAAATGCCGAGAGGCGATGAAAACTCTCGAGCTTAAAGAGACGCTTCTATTTGGAAAGGAGGCAGAGAAAGCTTTTGGAGGGGCAAAAGAAACTAATCTTACCCAGATTCCTTCGCAGGGTCGCACGAGGTCAAAATTTCACTTACCTCCATTGAAAGTAGACTTTCTAGAAGGGCGGGGAAGCTGGAAGACTTTCACAAAAGATGATGGAGGAGCCCTCAAAGTTAAGAAGCCTGTTCAACTTAAACCTTTGGCAGGTCCAGCAAGTTCTACACCCCGGAAAGCTCAACGTCAAGTCAAAACAGATGCACTGGAAATAAAAGCGAAGCCCAAAGCTATTATAAAACCCGAAACTCCTTCAAAGAGGGAAAGCACCTCCTCAAGGGTCAATGCCAAAGTCTCAATGGGGTCCAAAGACTTTAGTAATGAGTTCAAAAAGGCAGATATTGAAAAGTGGAAGCAAAATTATGCAGAAATGAAGGAAAAGAAAAAGAATCCTTCAAAAGACAAGGGCCTTCATTTGAAGACGCTTCTCTCAAAGTCGTCCGTGTCAAAATCTGTAGCCAAATCTTTGGTCAATTCGAACAAGAAATGAATTGTGCATAATCATATCCTAAATTGAATAAATGGAACTTTAAAATAATGATTTTATTGGAATAATTGCACTAATTAAATTTAATTGCTTTCCTCGAGAGTTTTTTGAGAACTTTGAAACGTCAAAATTGTATTAAAGCTTAAAAGCTGCCATTAAATGCACAATTCAAAACAATTCAAATCCGATTTTGCTTGAAACTTGTTAAAAAATTTTTGTTTTGATCAATTTTGATTAATTAAGTCAATTAAACTTGCTAACAATGGTGTCCTCGTCAAATTCATCGTCAGAGGAGGAGGTGGATAAATCTAAAAAGCGGGTCAAAAAGTCCAAAAAGCACAAAAAAGAGAAGAAGAGCAAAAAGAGTAAAAAGAGCCGGAAGAAATCCTCGTCAGATTCTGTAAACTTGCAATTTTAATTAGACTTTATTTTAATATCAATTTATTGGGCACGATTTATGATTTACCTTAATTATAGGATTCTTACGAGGATGAATGGGTAGCATTGGATGACGTGAAAAAGGCGAAGGAGCCGAAAAAACCAAAAGAAGTGATCGAGAAAGAAGCGGAGAGCAGTTGGAATGAATTTGGGGATATATTTTCAGCAAAGCCTAAAAAGGAAGCAAAGAATCGTCGGGCAGATTTGTTTAAAGTCGACCATGATGACAAGCTGGCCACCATTGATAAGGTAGAGCTTTTAAATTAACTTTTTAAAAACTCGTATACACATTTTTCAATGATTTTTATTCAATTTCAATGATTCAGCCAGGTCAACATTCTAAAGAACTTAATCCTTATTGGAAAGACGGCGGCACAGGCCTTCCCGAGGAGGAATCTAAGCTAAAAGTGACGAATATTGTCGGGGATGGAGGGTTAGCCTGGCTCAAAAAGTCTTATTTGCGTGCAAAGCAAGAAGCTGATGATACAGGGAAAAGCTTTGAGGAAATTGCCGAATCAAGATGGGGGGTAATTTATAGCTTATTCAATTTTATTTAGCAATTCTAAAAACTACATTGTTTATTTCTTTACTTTAAAGTCTCTAGAGAACTTTTACAAATTGCTCGAAGAAGCAGAAATGAAATCTAAGCTTGCAGCAAAGCGAGATGACCCCAGGGAATCATCCCATAGTTCTTATACGAGATCCAGATTTAAGAGACCGGATCAGGAAGAAGAAGATGAAGGCCATCGAAAAGACCGGAGAGAAGAAAGTGAGAGAGTGGGTCAAAGGGATAGGGATAGACGCTTTCAAGAGAGGAGCGATAGAAGAAGAGATAATAATTCAAATAGGCCCTCTTGGAGGAAGGAAGGTTTTGACCGAAGGGAAGAACGAGATAATTATTCATCTAATAAAAATACTGAAGAATTGACGCAAATTAAAGAAGATTTGACTGCAAATATTAAAAGAATACAAACTAGAGAGATCCGAGAAGCAAAAGAAGCAGTTGCAATTTCTCAAAATATATCCACAAGTCATCCCATTCCTACTCGTGAAACAAATGAGGATGAAGAGATGGAAGAAGATGAGCCAGGGCCAAAAATTTTAACCGATAAAGAAATGAATGAATTGGGTGCAAAGATTCTCAAAGCTGAACTTTTAGGGAATGAGGTAAAGAATTCCTAATTTGAATTTTATCAGTATCTTGTAGGTAAATATTATTAAATCGGGCATTTCATATTTTAAATTAGGAATTGCAAATGGAATTAAAAGCCAAGTTAGATCAGGCTACAAAGGATAGGGAAGAATGGATCAAGAGTGGAAAATCAGTCAAGCCTGCTAAAGTTGTTACGAAAGTAATTATGGATCAAGATATGCGGAGGAGGAAGAAACCGATTGGGAAGGGGGATGTCACTCACCAGAGCGGAGAACGGGTCAGATACTTTCCTGATGACGATAAATATACTCTTCAAAAGATGGTAAGAATACCTATATGCAATGCATCCAAAAACAATTTCATTTTAAAAAAATTATAATTTATGTTTTAAATTATAGTTTGAGAATGAAAAAATGAATACGGCTGAAGATGAGAATGCACTCTTTTCCAAATTGGCTGGAAAGGTAACTTGCACATACATATTTTAATAGGTACAGTTTGATTTCTATACTCAACTATTAAAATCCAGGTCAAACTCAACGAGGATTATGATGTGGACGATAGTTTTGTGGATAAAGCAAGCAGTTCTCGACAGAGTGATAAGGAAAAGAAGAGCGAAGTCCGAAGAATCCTCAACGAGGAGAAAGAGTACAAAAAGACACTGGAGGATTGTCAATGGTGCTTTGATGGGAAGCTGGAAAAGAACCTCGTAATTGCAATGGGGGATAAAAGTTACCTTTGTGTTCCT
>JAAZTK010000680.1:0-18286 GCA_036507255.1 Megalothorax incertus
TTGGTACCATTCCCCATTTGATTATATGCAAATTGGTACCAGCTCGAAAAAAACCATTTTTTCAAATCGTAATTTTCACTATCTCCACACCTCTCTATAAGCGAAGTTAAGGCAACTTGGGGAATTATGAGTGAAATCTGAATATGATGAAAAATGGGTTAGCTAGGTGATTACTGGGTTAAGCAATCGTATTTTTAGTGTTAATGGAAATAGCCAGATTGGCAAAAAAAATATCACTAAAAAATATCAAATAAGTTTAATTTTAAAAAAATTAATAAAACACGATGAGAAATGCACGGAAAAGTATAAAATAATTTTTTATTTACATTTGTTAAATATTTCACGACATCGGAGCTTAAACAAATAAATATACTTGACCTAAGGACCAAGGTAGAGATTTATATTTCGTAGAGGGAATTTCTATCCTAAAATCTCTCCGTTTATAGCTTCGATTTCGTGAAATATTTAACAAATGTAAATAAAAAATTATTTTATACTTTTCCGTGCATTTCTCATCGTGTTTTATTAATTTTTTTAAAATTAAACTTATTAATATTAATTTTTAGTTACCTACATTGATATTGGCAGAGTTGGGATGCAATAATGTTGTACAATATGGGATAATTTGATTTACTACAAATGCATTCTAAATGCAAATTACCAAGTCTAGACGCTAAACATAATAATTGCTTTCTGCCAAATAGTACATGCCATAAAATACTTGGTGCAAGTCAATTAATTACTACTACTAATTTAGTTGATTGAATTTGAATTTGCAAGTTAAGGCATCTACAAGAGTTGATGGCTACATATAGCTAATTAGTAATTACAAAGTACCTACTCAATCTATTTAAACTCATGAAATTGAAGACATTTTGCAATGAATTGCATTATGGATCATATTCATGAATCATGATCGTATAGCTTAAAGATAAGTAGTTATATTAGTAAATATTAATAAAGCATCTGTGGGGAATCTAATACTCGTACCTGTAGGACATGTAGGAAATAATATATTTTGATTACGGGTAATTACGTCAAAATTTCATGTTCCTATCTGTAGTTTAATATTTAAGAAAAATATCTGGTCTCATAAATACCATTTTAAGGAAGAAATTAAAGAACAAGATGTTTTATTTAAAAAATAATTTTTCATCACAGAGCTTTTTTACGATAGATTTTTATTTTGATGGAATCCGATTATCTTCCTAAATGATTTTTAATGAGCTCTTCTTTTTTTTGCATTATAAATATACACCTCTATGTACTATTTTTATAATAAAAGAGATTTAAAAAATCCCCTATTAATATCGGTATCCTCTCTTTGTCCTGAAACCCCTCGCGGCAGCAGCGGCTTCCTCCCTTTAAAAAATATTAAAAATGAAATACCCGGAATCGGAGCGAAAGCGTTTGTGCATAAATATCGAAATATTTGCGCCAAATAAATTAAAATACCTTTTCCGGGCGGCGATCCCGGCGTAAATCAAGTCCAAAGATTTTTGGATTGCTGGAGGAATCTATTTACAAAGCATTTTAGAATTTGATCATTCTTTCTATCGGAAATTAATATTTTAGGGAATTACTGGAGGTGGAGTTGGAAGATGATCTAAAAATTCAAATTCAAATTGGCATTATTGATATCGGAAAGAATCATTTGACAAAAAAAGCTTACCTCCGAAAGCTTGGAACCCGTTCTCATCAGCGGTGTATACTTTTTATATTTATTTAATTAATCATCAGATATTCAGAAAATGAATATCATATTGGAGGATTATACTTACCAACTTTGATGAGCTGTCCTTCTGGGGAATAGTATTGATACGAGCCCTGTTTGGCGACAATGGGCTCGTTATCAATCCCATTGCTCTTGAGGAATCCTCGTTCCTCAGCCTGTGACCCCTCGGAAGTCTCCCACAAATAATTGTAATTCCCATCTCCAGGATGGTCAAACTCAGAACGCAAAATCCGAGAATTAGCATACACGGATCGGAGATGTGGAGAGAGGTAGCTTCCGCTCTCCTGGGCCATGGCTAGCCCAAGAGTGACGACGATCACAACGAGCTAAAATATTGTAACAAACCGATATCAGAATTGATTTCCAAAAATTGACGCCAAATCAAAAACTCACAGATTTCATCCTGGTTTATCGGGAACAAATAAATGTAAGATTTTATAATCAGAACTGATCAAGTTTGGGGAATTTTGCGCTTATTTATACTTGGAGGAGGAGGAGGAGGAGGGATGGAAAGGTGAAATGGGTCAATTTGATGGTATAGTGGTGGTGGTGAGGGTAGGGTGAAGATGAGCAGGTAAAACAAATGTTCTACCCCCTCTATGCAATATTTCAATTGTTGCGAACAGCGAACAGCGATTACAGCTCACAAATTCGCCATAATTACTTTCGAATCACCATACTTTGTGGGGAGGGGGATCGTGATTTGAGATTCAAGTGCATTAAATCAAAGCAAAGTCAGACACATTCGCCATCAGACCCTTTACACTTTCTTATGACATACCTAATCAATCAGATCACTTTCGACTATACCCCTCCTCCTCAAATATAGCTCCAAAAGACCCATCGACCTCGTTTTTTTGTACTCTAATTTTTTTTCGTACAATTAGGAAAGGAGATGGCCATAAAACACCTTGAGAAGACACTAACCTTAGGTAAATGTGTGACTGCAGTCCCTCCCCCCAAAGCAAAAATGATACAATTTAATCTCACATCTAGTTATTGGATAATCCACCTTAATTTACCAACTTACAATGTGTTTATTGCCTTTATTTGTTCCTTATATTCACACTTTCGGCCTTAAAAGGCTTAATCCCATCGGGATTTAATGCAAGATAGGAAGAAGATCCCATAAATTAATTCCTTTGAAGGTTTTCCAGTAAATTATACATGCAAATTTACAGTTTGTACATGAATTAGAGGCAATTTGAGGGAGATTGAACAAATTCAAGTTTATTTCCTTATTTGATCCGATCAGGCTCAAGAAATTTGACATTGTTCAAATTAAATTGAAGAGGAATCTTTGAATCTAGATTGCTTTTTGCTCCCTTCAAAATTCAAATTGATTCTTAATTAATTCTTCAATCTCTCCCCCTTTCAATTTTGACCTCCAATTGGGTAGTGTGCATGATATGCACCCTTGCATTTCTTATGGGGGGAATCTGCTCATTAATTACTACAAAAGGACCCTCTCTAATAACTGGATATGCACTTGATAACCTTTGGAGAATAAATTAATATCAATTGCATTGTACCTACTATTGGAGATTTGCCGTATCAGGTAGCAATTTGACCAAGTTAACACAAAAGGGGGAATCGTATTGATTTGGGACAAATTACATCCATTACAATTTGGTATACAAGCCATTCTAATTGAAAGAACATGTATTTAATTGGAAATTAATTTTGTAAAAGACGAGACGAGTCGAGGGACCCCAAAATTGACTAATTCCTTTAGTCAGTTTGGGCCAGATTGATTAACTCGCGTAAAATAAATTGAGATTTCCTCTAAAAATGCAATCCAGGGCCACTCCTTTAAGGCATTCATTCATTTGTTGTGGTATAATTCATCTGGAGTTTCAAGGAGTCTTTTGCAACCACCGAATCTAATTGTGAATGGGGGGAGAATAGGGGCAACTTCACGAAAAACTCATATTTTACATCGAATTGACTAAAGGATTCCTTTCAACAACTCTCAAGATGAAATGCAAACACTCGATTAATTTACATTTGAAGGGGAATTATAAAGGAACAACTTTAAAGAGTGAGATACGTGCTTATCAAACTTTAAAGAAACATCTTCCTCTTCAAGAAACATCAGAAAGCCTCGAGACATGTACCTACTTTTGTCTAGTAATTAATTCAATTTGCACATATGGGTCTATATAGGCTATACGGGTAGTAGTAGTACTACTTGCAACGATTGCAAATATTTATCTTCTTATGGACATCTTCTAGGCATAATTAGAATTGGGTTGAGTAAGTTGTTAAATATGGGTGAAATGGTCCAAATAGACAAAAGGATGCTTTGCTCATATACCTACGCGTGTAAAAGCTCATGAGAATCCTCGAAATTTGCAAATCCCAAATTTATTCGCGAGCAAACGCATTATAAATATAAATAAGGGCGCTGATATATCGAATAGATTAATAAATAATTAGGTGAAATGGTAAGGACGCTCTTATTTGCAAAAAACGGCATTTTTAAGCGGAATTTGCATAGCTTTAGACATGTAATTGCATTTGATTATTTGATAAGAACTCTTACTTTCCTTGGACAGATTGACTTATATACGGGCTCCCCTCATTAATCTATTAATATGCAAATTACCTGTTGGACTCATCTCTTACTCGAACGCATATGGCCATAAAGCACACTTTCAATGGTGCTATACAAATTAATTGAATTGCAAACCCCTACCTCAATCCATTTCATGTCACGTTTCAGGCTTCATATATGAGACCATAAAGCCATAAAGCACACTTTCAATGGTGCTATACAAATTAATTGAATTGCAAACCCCTACCTCAATCCATTTCATGTCACGTTTCAGGCTTCATATATGAGACTATAAGATTAGTTATCTAGTAATCTTGTAAATTATTAGCGAATACATGTATTCATAAATAGTACGAGATCCGGTTTCGGCTCTTGAATCACGAGCAAATTACATTTAATGTCGGCTTTTGTTCCCCCGAATTAATTTAAGATTTAAAAGACTATACTTATAATTGTCCTTGGGTCTTTAAAAAAAGGTCTAATAAACATATCATTAGGGGTGAAGATGAGACTATTTATTAATCTATTAAATTGAACATTATTCGCTCATTTTGAGGGTCTTTCTTCTAATAATCTTTGGATCTCAATAGTGTAAATGGCAAATTAAAAATCCATCTACGAGTATATCCAACTTTGTATCGTAGTTTAATTTGCCATTCAAATTAATTGATTTCTAATCATATTCAGACACCGAGCAATGAGAAATAAAAAATCTCTCACTTGATTTTGGCCTGGAAAATGGCCAAGAGAAAAAAGTGGTGGTAAAATTCCTCGGTCCATCAGCCCTCCAGCTCATGCCAGGCCTAACCTCAAGGGAGAATTGTTTGATTGCCGAATGAGCCCATCTTGCCGAAATGTCTATTCATTAGAGAGGGATGCTCATGAGCCATGAGGAGACTCACGCCTCAACCATCGATTTCATTTGATTTGTTTCAGGACTTTATTTCAATTATTGTATTTTGTTAATTCTTACTAGACAAAATTATATATTATTTTGTTACAAATTTAAATATACTTTGTAATAATATTGAGAATTTGAACTGAATTAAAGTTTTGCATCTTTCAAATGAATAAAGTGGGAAATGTCGATATTCTCGTTGACATCCTGCTTTGCAATTTAATTATTAATATATTTACATTAATAAAGTAATTAATTAATTAATTAATTAATTCCAAAGACGCCTTCGGAACGGTGCTTGGAGTACAATACCTTAATCCTGCCAATTTTTGTGGGAATTTAATTCATTCTGAAAATTGAATTGAATTTAAATTCCCACAAAAATTGGGCTCAATTTTGGATTTTTTCAATCTTAATCATTATATTCAATCCCCCTGATCTTAATTAATTAAAGATAATTAACGTATTACAATTGTGGCGGCCTTTGACCCAGGAAAATGGACTGTATAATTTGCGTAAAGCCTTTCATCCCTGAAAAGGAATTTGGGGATTGTCACCGAAATCCCGAAATGTGTGCCTCTGCAATTTTAAAATTATTCAAAATTTCGAGGAACCCGGATGTCCAAGGGGTGCTTGAGGACATTGTGGTCTGCCTGGGATGTCAACGGAAGCTTGAGAACGTGATGGACCTTTTGGCACAATTTGAGGAGCTCCAGAAGAAGATTGACGAGAAGAGGATTGATTTACAAAATGAGATGATCAACAGCAAGGAGATCAGTCAAGCCATGGCCGAGAGCATTCCTGGAAACCGGATGTCAAAATCTAGCCTGGATCGATTGACACTTCTAAAAGGTGCCATTTCCTTATAAATTATTTAAATATCTGTATTAGCATAATTTCCATATATTTAATTTTTTACAGAAATTGGAATTGGAAATAATACTCTACCACCAGCACCTGACCACGATGGAATTGATGAAAATTCTGATGGTAATTACTAATTACCTTTAAATTATTCTTATAAATTATATCATTTACTATATGTACCTATATTAATTGAGCTTGATGATATGGTTAGAATCTTCAGAGGAGGAGCAAGACCCAGCCACGAATGACTCTGAGGATTCAGTTGGTTCAGCGAATGGTAATTAAAAATTTAAACACAGTTTGTTGCTTGTGTTGAGCTTGATTATTTTATTATCAATTTATTTATGTAAATATCTATATAATTACAGCGCGAGCGATTCTTCCGGCTGCCACGATGCTAAAGAATGTCATAATATGTCTGGAGCGTGTCAAAATTCCTCAAAGAGTGTCCACCGTCAACCGGGGAGTCATCTCCAATCTTATCCCTTCCAATTCAAAGGGCGGTTATGCTCTGAGGAATCAAAAGCGCGCTGCAAAGGCTACCATTCAAGTTGAAGAGTCTGACTCTGAATCCGAGCCTGGAGAAGACTCATTCTCCGAGGATGCCACAGGTGGTCAACGTCAAAGTAAGACTAGCAACAGCTCAAAAGTTCCAGGAGGAGGTACGAAAAGTGGTGACAATGCCAGGCGTGCTAGAGGATCAATCATAAAGGAATTCACTCGTCTGAAGAATGGATTATATCAGTGCAAGCTTTGCTCCAAAATCATCACCAACAAAAGTAGTCATGTTTTTACCCACCTTCCTAAGAGGTTCAAATGCTCCTTTGGAGGATGTGGGAAGCTGTTTTCCTTCAAATCAAATCGAGATAACCACGTGAAAACATTCCATGAGAGAAGGAGGGACTTCAAATGCATTCGGGTAGGATGTGGGAAATTGTTTGGCAAAAAATATAATATGATTATGCATGTCAATACTGTCCACGAAGGCCGGAGAGATTTCATGTGCCCTTGGCATGGATGTGACAAATGGTTTGGTGAAAAGGGGAACCTCACTAAACACATCAAAGCCGTCCACGTGAGGAGGCGTTTCAAATGTAAAGTAAGAGGTTGTGTTAGGACATTTGTGTCAAATCAAGTGCTGCTGAGACACATGTCTTCAACACACAAAAAGATAGCAGTGGCCAAGAAGAAGAGAATGGAAGTAACTCCTCGGTCCATCAGCCCTCCAGCTCATGCCAGGCCTAACCTCAAGGTGGAAATCTTTGAATGCCGAATGGACCCATCTTGCCGAAATGTCTACGGATTGAAGACCGAGAGGGATGATCATGAGGAGACTCACTCGAATTGATTTCATTTAAACTTCATTTTTGACATTGGATTTTTTCTAATTTATATACTATATTGTACAACTGTTATACTAATATTACGAGATTATACCTAGAGTAGGTACTTAGGATTAATTCTAATTATATTCTTCAAATTAATTGCCTACATTTAATTACCTACTAGTATAATATTATATCATGTCATTTGAATTGTTTAATTAAAACTAAATCAATATTTATTTATTAACTCTATTTTTCTATTTTCGCTTTATTTACGAAAAACGGGCTATGCAATCTTCGGTCCATCCGTCTGTCTGGCATCAGTGGCAATTTCAGTCTAACTCTCGAACGCCCAGACCGATTGACCTCAAACTTGGTACACACGACCCCCATGACCTACCCTGGTTCGAAGTTGGAGACCAAACGTTAAAGGGGGTGAGAAATAGATATGAATATTTGAATTTTTAGCCGTATTGAGTATTTCGACTATTTCAACTACTTATACCTATTCTTATGGACAAAAAATTCAAAATGCCGAAATTTCGGATTAGGTGGGTGGGATTCAAATTCAAATTTAAAAAAATTCAAAAAAATTTAAAATTTCGAAATAAAATCCAAACAAAAAATTGAATTTTGGTTGGAAAGCGAAAAATCAATCTAAACTTTCAAAATTCTCTCAAAAGAGAACGGTTAGGTATTAGTACTAGTAGATTGCGTCAACTTGCAATATACTTTGTATTATATTAGTATAATACAGATAATACATATGCGTACTACATATCGATACAGATTTCATTTTAGGATTCATTAATTAAGTGTTGGCGAATTTACAAGATTATAAAGTTTCCTGTCCTAGATCAAAGTACTACAATACTACGATTTACTTATACAGATCCCTATTAAATACTATAAGGCACGTGTACATGAAATTTGATCTTTGAGGAAAGTTCTGATTTTATTTTAATTGGGTTCTAAAATAACCCTTAAAATAAAACTTCAAAAACTGGTTTATGGAACAAGTGGGTATTACTGGGTGGAAAGGACCCTTTGAAGCCTCTTGATGATTTATTTTACTACGAATATTAATACACTTGAGCATTGCTATTCACGACACGGAAATTCCAACCTTTAAAGGGCTTCCTTTCTGGAGAATAAGCTTTTGATAAATTACGCATTTCATCTAAAATTTTAAAACAAATAATAAAGATGCTTCCTTTGAAGCTTGAAGCTCGAGGCGTCTTTTGCAATCGTACAAGAATGAATAT
Source organism: Megalothorax incertus (assembly GCA_036507255.1). NCBI lineage: Eukaryota > Metazoa > Arthropoda > Collembola > Neelipleona > Neelidae > Megalothorax > Megalothorax incertus. Next base: position 8,648 of record JAAZTK010000680.1, read on the forward strand.
CTTTATTTACACTGTATTCTCTCGAGATCAGAAAATATAAGTACAATTTGAATCAGATTATTTAAAACTTTGCCATTTGTCAAATATATTATATTTGTAATTTTACTACGAATATATTCATTTAAACATTTTACACATAAAGTATTATATGATATTAATTAATTAGTATCAGGAATAGCTGTTTTTGTCGGTAGGTACTTTAATAATTTTTGGATTTATGGAAGAGGTGAATTCTTCATCAGGATTAGTAGTTGTAGTAGGTCTTCCTGCAACATGGCCAATAACATGGGCTGTTTTTGGCGTCGTAACTGAGTAGGAGGAGGAGGAAAGGTCCAAAGCTTACCTGAAGGAAATTAATATTTTAAAAACTCGGAAATCTTAATTCTTTAAAAGTTAATTACTAAATTAGAATTTACCTGCACGTATAAGACAAATCGGAAGTAAGCCCAATGGCTGAGAACTTCCTTTTGGAAGTCAATTGATGGGATTAATTCTTTAGGGAGATCAAGAAGGAAGCGGAAGATTCCAAATGGAAACCTTTAAAAAATGCAAAATCTTAAATTCCTCGAATCCTCCTCCTACGCGTATAAAATATCGCATGATAGGACAGATCGAGACTTACCAAACTACCATAAAAATCACGGCAAATATGCCTGAATTCCTCAAAAGAGTCATTTTCCGCTCTGTTAAGAATTCTCCATTTTGCTACATCCAAAAAGAATGATTATGGAAATTTTTGCAATATATTTTCAAAATACCTCAGGATTAGAGGAGAGAAATTTAATTTGAAATATTGTTCGGACAAGCTCTGCATTAAAAACATTGAAATTAAGCTTGTAATACCATTTTAAACAATTTTTACCCCTGAGGAGGATGCAGGCCGGGAATAGGTGCACAAAAAGGACACAGGTTATGCCATATCCCAAATGAAAGTATACGGAATCCAGCATGAGGACCTGTTCCAATTTCAAATTATCTTTGTAGTACGGTGTTTCTTATGAATTATTCATGTGATCTTAAGAGTATTGGGCGATTAATTAAATTTTGATCCAATCTCGTCCAAAGTTTCTTGAGGATTCTCATAAATTTGCATAAATTGCGCACATACCTTTATGCACTTGTTGGTCCCTTGTATCATAGGATCATAACTTCTAGAAAGAGCCAGTGGGATTGAGATAAGGATTGAGAAGAGCCAAATCTCAAGGATTTGACGGACGATCCGAAATGTCCCCGTTCTTTGAAGTGGGTTCCTCGCCACTTTAGATCTAGAGTAATATGTCATATATCAGTACGTACCTTATATAAGATTCATATATCAAATATTTATGGGAATTTGAGAATTGTAAATCAAAAAGTCTAAATCTGCGTCTCTGATTCTGAGAATCAGAAATCATATTAATTCTAGCCCAAGCATTTAATTAATGAAAGTTTGAAATTATAGACAGATGAATAAAACTTTTTAAAACTTTGAGTCGGGATTTGGATTATTTTGGAATTATTACAATAGACTTAAACTTAACATATGAATAGAATAGAACAAGGGACGCTTAATTAAAGCATGCTCTTTATTCAATCTTTCATACCTATCCAGAGAAAGTACAGTTGTAGTAAGACTTATGATTGGGAGGGGAATTCCTGTAAAGAGAACTCTGATTAAATTAAATTCTGAATTTTAGACTCGAAAACTCAAAAGTCTTTGAAATTTCATCCAAAGATTTAATTTGGATCTGCAAAAAGGAAATGAAAAAAGAAAGATGGGATGAAGCAGATCTTTTTTTTTCAAGTGCTTTATTTAGCAGTAGTTCAAAGATCTACCTGGGCCAAGGACAATTAAGTATTAGGTAATAAAATATGTTCCTTCAAGTAAGATTTGTCTTATAGCCTTAAGGGAATTTAATTTTAAATTCCAAATATCATACAGTTAATGAACTTACGGTGAAGTACAGTTGTTAATGGGCAAAAGAATTTTCCAGTATAGTTATCCAGGTCAATCAGACCTGTCCATTTTTCCAGCAGGCTGATTGCTATCAGAAATACGATATTTAAATAGATATTTCATATATATTTGAAATAGTATTTCCTTTGTCTTACCCAAAGAAGCGGAAAAGAGCAAAGAAGATAGGGAAAGATTGGCCATGAGGAAATTTACAGGTCTAGAATTTAAAAGTTTTAAAAAATAGGCAAACTTGAGTTTATATCGGCATATCTGGATTCAAAGGGAATAGATAATTTCGAATAATAGCTTGAAATAACGAGATTTAAATGCATTCTAAACTATATTGCCATTTAAAAGTTTGTATTGCTACTATTATAATACTAGTATGAAAAGATGGAAAGATATTGGAAAAGTTTTAATATTCTAAAAAGGAACCCTTAAACACCTGTACCCAATTCTAATCCTATATTGATTCCTCCGATTAAATACCCTCTTGAGAATTTAAAGAAATCTTTTGCCAATCCAATCTAATATGCACCCGTACTGATGCATACGAGTATTCACTAGAATATGCATTACTACGAGTATATGGAATCATGTCTTGAAGGAAATTTCCCCGAATCAGATTCAGATGATGAATTACGTTCCGTCTCGATCCAATATACTCATTCTCAGAATCAATGTAGTGCAAATTGTGGAATTCCTCGAAACACCTTTGAAGATTAAGAGCATTCAATGATTCAATCAAGTTCTAAATAAATTATTATTCATACACCTAGGGCTAATAATACCTACTTGTTGTCAAATTCTGGGAATGTCTGGAAAATATTATTATTTCATTATATTTCGTGGAATTCCTAATATTATACAGATATTCCAAAGACTTAATAAGCTTTAATTTAGAAATTCAATTGGAATTTGAAGATAAATTAAGGAGTAATATGCAGCAAGATAGATATGTTATTCTGAATCAAAATTTGGAATCTATTCTGATAAATCCGTACTAAAGCTATTGATGTTCTTTCATCTTTTTTATCAAATGCAAGCAATTTTGTACGGACAAATCGTACCTAGGGTCAATCCCCAATAAAGCGCACGGAAAAAGATTTGAAACGTGAAAACGTGACGTTTACTGTCCTATTGGGTACTGACCTTTAAGCTAGCATAATCTTAAGTAAATGGGAATTGTAAATTCATAGTTTTATCGGATTTTATATTAGTTTGTATATATAAAGCGTTTGGGATAGAGTTTCCCGAAGGAATTTGAAAAGTTTTATATTTTCTTCCTCAGAAAAAAATTTCTAATATATTTTGTCATTATCTTCTAAAAGATTGATACATTTTGAAGGATATTAAAACTTTAACCTACCCACATCTATTTCCACTAAAATTAATAAGATTTTTAAAGAATTTCATTACTCGTAATGAGATTGGGATACGATACAAATTATTGCTCTTATGACCTCGACTCGTCATGAAATACCTCTATTAATCCCAGGCTGGCGCATATATGTATAATTTATAATTACACTTTGCTCTAAAAATTCTTCCTAGCAGACGAACGGTATTAAAACTGTTATTGGCATACTTCATAAATTCATATTACCTTCTGTATTTCTTAACGAGACAGATCATGAGGAGTACGAAGAGATTGGAGAAGACTGACAAAAATGAGAGAGCAGCAGTAAGAACTATATCACTCGTAGTGTGACCTGAGTAGAGCTTCTGATAGATTTCAGTCCCATTTCGCTCCAGCTCTTCCTCCTCTCCCTGGACAAATGAGTTCCGTATGGAAATGTTCCCACTTGTCCAATCTTCGGCATCACTTCCCCAAGATTCCTCCACTTCTAGCGGCATTATTTACAAAGAAAACACAATAACCACCAAATAAAATATTTGTATTTAATAAATCCTCAAAAAATACAAAGTAAATAGGGTAAGATCAGATCAAGGGGAAAGACACTGGGATACTGGGCTGCGAGAGAAACTTTCTCTGTGTTAAATGTGGGTAGAATTGCAGTGTCATATCAATAGTCTGCGCATTTCCTCAGGGGGTACTCGCTCCGGGTTTGGCTATTCGGGAGCACTATCCTTAAATGATACCTTGAAATGGTACATTTGTAAAGATATTGCAAAATCAGGGGAATTCCCACACAAGTTGTAATTTCTTGTTAAATTAGGTAGATACGAGTATTTCTTATACGGAACTTTCGCCGTAATACGAGTATTGTACTCTCCAGTCCTCACATTGTTTGAGTCTGATCCTGAGACGTCAACTCCCCAAGGGACTGGAATTTATGTTTCCGACATTTATGCTACATTGAGCAAACCTACGATATTAATGTGCATTGTACATGGTTAAATGAGTCTGGATCTTTAGGATAAATCTCAAATAAAGTACAAAGTATTCAACAAGTAAGGAAAGTAGGAAGTAGGAAACTTATGTATTCTTTAGAATTAGGCAATTCAACTAAAACCTCTCATTTTAATATAGGTACCCTACTGATAGACTCTTTTGGGGCTTCGTCAATTTCACCTTGATTTGAAAGATATTAAAAATTATTTTGCTAAAAAATTTGACACATTTTATAAAGTAATTAGATTTAAATTTAAATTAAAGATTTAATACTTGAAATTAATCATATCCTATCCGTCATAATTAAAACATTGGGAATTTGTATTGTTAAATATTGGCATTAGATTACTCATCTATCCTACTACAATTACAATTATTATAAGTTTTATAACAAATGTTTATTTAATAATTAAGGCTTTCTTGAGGTACTTATACGAGATATTAAAAATTAAATATGAATTTACGGATATAATACCTTTAATTAATTAACTTTATATTTAGGATAATTTGAGACAAAAAATACTTATCATTTACACAAATTCACACAAACACAGTTCATACTTGAATATATTAAATCTTAATTATAAAATTATTTTTACGATAAAATTATAAATCTAATGTAAAATAGGAATGTAAATCACAAAATAATAATATAATTTTTAACTAATTGCAAATAAATTCTATATAATATAATCTGGAGCATTTCACGGAGAACTTGAGACGGATTTACTCACTTTAACCACAACTTCCGTTCGATTTGAAGCTTTAGGCTCTAGGTCATCTTCAGAGGTGAGGTCAGGGCGTCGAGGGTATTCTGTAACAGAGCCTTGTTCTTTGGAAATCGAAATGAATAGAGGGGAGGTACGACGAGATGAAGGGGAAGTGGATCCTCCAACGGAAGAGACATCAAGATCCTCCAGATCCTCCTCTTCATCAAGTAATTGTAATGCATTGTCTTTGGTAAGATTGGCGAGGAGATCGTTGGAGATTTGGAGCACAGCAGGAGGTTCCTGAAAAAATATATTTATATTTTGGAGCCATTTTATGAACAATCCCATACCCTTTCGTGTAAATAACTGGTTTTCTTTGTAGTAGATTGCTGAGCTTTGAGGAGCCTTAAATTACAAGATCTCCAAATTGCGGCTGAAGGCCCTTCTCCAACATAACACCTAAAAGAAATCATATTTAATTAATAGCCACTATTTAAATATCCTATTTCATACCAAGGAACACTTAAGCCTCGAGAATACCCACAAAAATGGTCGGGGCGGCAGCAGAAATCCCAGCTCCCTTGATTGTCAACAATGCAATAATAAAATCCAGCTTCTCGGTTCCTCCGGCATGCTTGGATGCACCTGAAATTCAAATATCAAATCATTTAAAGCATTTCTAATATTTTAAAAATGTTTTCAAACCTTTCTCCAGTAACTGTATGCCTAACTTCCGGTCCTTTTGGCCTTTTAACAGCTCCAGATTGTCCTGAAGCTGGATATCTTGAGGCGGTATTACTTTGTGGTGGGTATCTCACATCTGCAGGGTACCTCTCCCTTTGTGGATAATCCCTATCTCTCTCACGGCTAAAATCCCTATCAATTTCATATCGATTCCCAGTGGGTGGGCGNTTGTGGATAATCCCTATCTCTCTCACGGCTAAAATCCCTATCAATTTCATATCGATTCCCAGTGGGTGGGCGTCTTGTTGCATATGGGAATCGGGTATCCTCCTGTGGGAAACGGTTCCGATCATCCGATGGGTTTGTTGGAGGGTAATAACCGGATGGAGCATCCTCTGGAAAGCGGGATTCGGGTCTTTCGGGTCTTTCAGGTCTTTCTGGAAGATATCCTGCGGGTCTTCTTGGAGGTGGGTACCTATCTCTTGGAGGAAGAAGCGGAGGAGGTGGTGGTCGTCGAGGTGGGAGGGGAGCGAACTCCTCATCAGGGTATCTGGATTGTGGAGGGAATCGATCTATCCTATCCAGAGGGTGTAGAGGTGGTCGGGGACGATCTGGTCGGAATCGGTCTGGACCTGAAGGTCCCGGGTATCTAGACTCTGGACGGATATATTCACCGGACGGCGGACCACGCGGTGGAGCATTCCCACAATCTCCTTCGTTGATGTAAACTACAGCTTTGTCACGTTCTCCAGCAATGACGAAATCCCGCGTGGTAAGATGGACATCAGCCAATTGGCAAGAGCCTCCAGCACTTGAGGTTAGTCTGGAAAATATTAGAAAATAAAAATATGCAGAATTTTGCGATATCAGTATTTCAAAATGATCTATTATCAAATTGACAATCGCGTGTGCGTTAGATTTGCAATTGCGTGACGACTTAATTATATGGCCCCGTTGGATCATAGTATTAAAATTAAATCAGTTATTTAACGCTTCTTTTCGGTAAATAAAGCAGTAGGTAAAATAATGTGATATAAAACTGATTACATAAAAGAGATAGGAGGAAGAGCTCATTAAAATGAATAAATAGAAATGCTAATGAGATTATGACGTGTATAAATTGAATATGAATAAATAGCTTAGAAGAAAGTATATTTTTTTATTTACCGAAATGCAAGGGCCTTGCATGGGAATCTAAGCACTTGTTGCGACCTAAGGCATTCGGATTTACATTCCTCGAGAGTTTTTACTGGAAAGGTTCCTCGGGCTTGTTTCTCGCTGATGTAATAATCCTGAAAATGTAATTTGTTTTATGATTTTATATTAAATTTTAATAAAATCATTCTAGATTCAATTGTTTACCTGTCGGAGTTTAACAAGGCATTCATTTTGCCTGTCTTGGGCCGTTAGGGAATGCGGAGGAAGTCCATCAATGATGGGTGCTGATGGCGGGAGATGCGAGGGTGGACCTGGAGGTGGGTAGACTGATGGTGGGTGCCTAGGCGGAGGTAATGGAGGTGGAAAAGGTCGATCTCGATCTCTCGGGCGTTCTCGTCCTCTATCCTGGCCATCATAAGGGCCATGACCAATAGGAATAGGCGGACCTCCAGGGCCTCCAGGGCCAGTTGGACGACTCCCTCCGCTTGATCCAATAACAAATGGTCTTCTATCCCTATCAAGGTGATCCAAATGAGGAGGTAAAAGTGTCGGAGGGCTTAAGCGATTATGTCCAGGTCGAATTCGGTCTGGTGGGGGCGGTGGAGGGAAACGTTCAGGAAGATATGAGCCTGACGTAGGTCGATTTTGAGACAGCTCAAACCCAGATGAGACTGGAATCCGTTCCCTCGGCTGATCTCGGTCTCGGTCAAACCCTGATGGACGCCTTGAATGATATTCAGCAGGAGGACCTCGACCAGGCTCTGAAAATGATCCTCCACCAATCTCTTTTTCAACACGACATTCTCCGCTTACGAGGGATCCAATCTCATAAATGTCAAAGTCGCGATCAGAAACAAAATCTTTGGTTCGTGTCAACGGGACATCATAGAGGAGGCAATTGTTGGGGAAATCTAGCTGACTTTGGCGGTCTCTTCCCCTTTCCGTTGTGCTAAAATTAATTAAAATATATCTTAATTGGTGGAATGAGGAATCCCGCAATTCTTTAATATCTACCGTACAGAATTACGATATATCTAACTAAAAATCTCAAATTCTTTGGGAAATATTTGGGATAGGTAGTGCATTTGACGCTTTGACCTTTACATACTGTATTACAAAGTAAACAAATCCCTTTAAAATGCATTTTGAGATCACTCGCAATGTTTGTACAGCAAAATGCTCATCCCCCCGCTTGTATTTCCATTAGAATTTTGATAGCTGTTCTAATCTAGTAAAAAAGTGCTTGTAAAACTCGCTTTGAAATGCGCATTTAAATTTTAAAGAGTCGAGGCAGGGGGAAACAAAGACTGAGAGGGAGAGTGTTCCATAAATGAATGCATAAATAGTTAACAAAGCGGGAGGTAGTGAATGCAAAAGAGTACATTAATAGATGATACTCGTACCTACTAGGTATAGATATGAATAAAGTATAAAGGACGATGGGAGGACAAAAGGCAAGTGTCCGGGGCAGAAGTGGGTCAATCAACGAATGTAAATTCACGTATGGAATTTAATGATGAGTATTTTACGGCATTTATAAAATACACACATTGACATATGCTACATATATTGTACTAGTAGTATTATATATAGCTAGGAGGGGTTCCCCTAATGCTCAACCATGCTCACACTCCAGAGGCACTCCCTCGAACTTTGACGATTATTAATTAAACTCATATTGTTAGGACTCACCGGAAGCTGAATGCTCTGCAAGAAAAGAAGGCTGTCGCACAAAGGTATTCACACTGACTCAAGGTATTGACATTTGAGGATTTGGCGTGGGTTCCAAGACGGGTTGACCTCCGAGATACAACGGAACATACTGAAAAAAATTGGATGGGAAATGATATTTGCATTCCAAATGGATTCTAATGTTCGACTTCGAGTATATATTCATTTGAAACGAGAGAGAAAGCGGGGATTAATTCGGGAAGCAATTAATCTCTAAATCAGAGCTGAAAAACCTCGCCCTTTCAATTTTCCAAAATACTCAAAGCCCTAATCCTAAATGATTCATTTAAATTATTGAATAGATCCCCCGGAAATCCCTATTCAATATAAGCGAACATTGGAATTAAACATGGGTTCAATTTAAAATCTAAATCAGATCTCATTTGAACCCATGTTTGATTTCTAATGATATATAAGTACAATATCAAATAAAGTATATTATATTACATACCTCCAAAACCCTCGTTCTCGGCAGTTTTACATTTGGGGGCCCGAGTAAAGAAGTCATAATCATAGTCATCAATCTATTTTTATAAATAAAAACATTAAAAATAGTAAAATAAACTTATGATTTGATTTTGTTAGCAATAGGACTTACGTAATCGTAACGCTGTTAATATGATATTAAAATTAATTAATAAAATTCGATATATCGTTCAAGATCATATTCCAAACCATTCCAGAGAGTTTATCCGTGATGTAAAAGTTTGAGAGCTCGCAGTTGGCGACATTGTAGGTGTATCCGCTTGGCATGTACCTAATTATACGAGTAATTAGTTTAGAATTTAACTAATTAATAAATTAAATTAAACCTGTAAGAAACTGATCGGCATTCAAAATTCCTCTCCCGAACACAGCTCTCTTGGCATTCTATAAAAACAGTTAAGAGCGTGGGAAGAAATTAATACAGGTTCATTTAGAGTCTAGATATTACATAATATCAAGTAAAAATTGATAATGGGCATACCCTGGAGAGTTGCGACATTGATTGCTCTTAGGACATGGTTCTTGACGAGACGCTTCCCCGACATTAGACGGTAGAAACAATCTGAGGAGGAGCAGCA
>JAAZTK010000681.1:0-18266 GCA_036507255.1 Megalothorax incertus
ATATTATTAAGGGGGAAAGCCACCGACTGGGAGTTTCTCCGGGGAAAATCACCCAAGATGAAATCTTGCTCGGTGCTCTGGAGCGGAGAAGAGAAATGCGAGGCTGTCGACCCAAAAAAAAGTTTACGGAAATCGACATCATCGACGAGAAAGACCTTTCCTCTCAAGTCCTAGAGCAATTCCACTCATATTGCTATTACAGCTGTTTGCAAACCCACAATTTCTATTTTTCTTCAGGCTTGAAGCCTGGCTGCTGGTTGGACCTAAGAGGGAAATATTCGTAAGCTTAAAATAATTGATTCATGACATTCCAATCATCTCCCGCTTTGAATCAAAGTGCTTGACATTGTTTTAACTCGGAAGCCTTGGGAAAAGGTAAACAATGGGAGCAAATGCACTCCTCTTCAGATGAAGGGAGGTTTAAACTACTCTGAGCACATTTTCTCTCGAGACATTTTCATTAAAAAGAGAAGCCACAAAGTCGAAAGGTAAATAGATATCAAGGGAATTTCCGAGATGAGAAATGGAATTATTTCTTTCACTATCATGATTCGAGACTTTTTATTTTCTCCATTACTCCGCATATGCAATAGGTGGATAACTTTTGGGTCGGAAAAAAAGCCCAAGAGTTTTGATTTAACTTGGGGGTTTCCACCGAGTGTGTACAAGCAAGGAGGAGGAGGGGAAAGTTGGGGAAAGAATCTCCGATTTGGTTTTTTTCGGTATCAACACAAAAGTACAATGCACTTCTCCGTTCAAAGCCTGGCATCCTCAAAGAAAGTTTATTTCTCGTTGAAGAAAAAAACTTTTCGTTTCATGCTCGGCGAACACTTAGATACTCTCTCTCTACCTACTTACAAGTACTACCAGTATTAGTTATGAACCTTCCCCTCGAAACCTTGAATAAGTCGGAATAACCTAGGGGGAAAACTCTGGCTCATTATTATTATCTACGAAATCATTCTCGCATTTCGTACTCGTTCTCACTCACTTGAATACACACACACTCTTGCAGAACTAAGGATAAGGGAGCGCGTTCTACCCTTTCATTAAACACACTTTCAGAATAAAATGTTGCACACACCCTCCTTATCCATCTCAAAGAAATAGGAATAAAATATTCGACAGTTTCTCTCCCAATTCACCGAGTAAATGCGTATTTATTTATGTGTAAAAGCATATGCCCTTTCACCCCATCTCGGATGTGTACAACCCCACCAAACAAATTGCCAATGCTCAAGCCTAATGGAATTCCCCCTCCTAAGTAAATTGGATATCAAGTACAGAAATGTACTGTGTAGTGTTCTCGTATTCCCCTCTGTGTATTTAACGAGATTTCATGTGCTATTCCCCTCAATACTCATCTAAATAAGCTGTAGATAATTATTTTCAGATCTAAAAGTTCGTCTACCCAATTTAAACTCGCCCTCAGGACCTTTGAAAGTAAATTTCCCATCTCGAGTCAAACTTATTAAAGTCTTAATTAAACCCCAGTGTGAAGGAGTAAATTAATTTGTCCATTTTATATAATATTACAAGGTATACTCACTTAAACGCCTCTAGCTTCTGGGGGATTCTTCCCACGATGGAAATGTCACTGTAGGGTTTTTGAAGTGCAAACGTATCCGTATAGTCAATTGCTAGCTCGTAGTGTACCTGTGAATTTTTTAAAAAGAGAATCCAATTAATTATAATTCAAAGAAATATATAAAATGTTTAAATGACGGAGTAATCCAGGATTTTATGTGCACGCTCATCAAAGCCGAAATAAATCCCTTTTTGAGTATTTTGAAAAATTCCAATTGGATTGCAAGACATTTCCGATTTTTATTTGTACATTCGGGTGGTCCTTTGGAGCAATATGGTACTTTTCAATAAAAGATAGCAGTTAAGAGCTTAAGAGGAGGGGGTGGAGAGGATGGAGGAGGGACATCCAAGGATTGGGTATAGGGAAATCCCAGAGAAAGTGATTGAATTGAAAAAAGCGTAGTAGAGTTATTTTTTCTCCTCCTTAGCTTGTCCTTTCTTGTACAATGCCAATAGTAAGTGAATGAATATTCCTCGTGCTCACTCGTTCAGTTTAACTCTGAAAAGACTGGGAATCTTCTCGTTCAAAGGGACTAGTACGTGATTTCCCCAAAAAGAAGCCACTTTGCTCTGTGAGTTGAATGTGCCCACCTCAAATTGGACAAGACATTTCCCCCTAATCTTTCATCTCTTCTCCTGATTCTCCGAGTATCAAATTCCTTCCAACTTACTATTAAGGACCTATTGAAGCAAGTCCTCTGTGGTAGGGGCTTATTTAAAAATTATGAGATCTTGCAATAAGACAAATGCATCGGAGATGAATGAAATCGGACTACAGAGGGTCATTGGAAAAGAATAATTGAAAAAGTTGCGACTTTAATTCGAACCGATGTTTGCCCAATGTGTCTTTGCAGGCTGCTGTCCAACTGATAGGAAATAAAAGTTTACTCTCGAAATAAATACGCCTTTTACAAACACTATAAATTACTTAACCTCAAGAAGATCTCGAGAGCCACTAGAAGTATGGCTTTATTCTGTACCTCAAGCTAATGTTTTATTAGCTATATATATTTCTGAGAAAATCCATTGTCTCACTCTCGGAGAGACGTAGTACACCAGGCGGGATTTTGTGCTGACTTTTCGGAACGACATAACCCCGAAATTGAACCAATATCTTTCCCCCTTTCCCCCTTTTAACCACAAATGTGAAGCCAAATAAAGGCAATCAAATCAGACTTGGAGAAACTTTTGATTGTTTCGGGGAGATCGTCAAACTCACACACCCCAAGTGGTGAAATGGTAAAATAAAGCCATATAAATGTAATTGCTCTCGGAAATAATCAGAACTTGGTCAAGTATCGCACAATATTGAGTGCTGAGGAAGTTGACAATTTACGTTTGATTTAAATTAGGAGGCGCTCCCTTGAGAGAATAGGAATTTCAATTAACTTTCAATAAATTCCTGGACTTTAAACAAAAGCGCAGTAAACGGGATTCTAGTATTGCAAATGTAGAACATGGATTTCTAAATTGCAAAGGGAATTGAAATAATTGGATGTAATTGTACGATATCATACTACTACAGTATTCGAGCAAACTACAATGGAGGAGAGTTGATTGGGAAATCAGAGCTGAAATCAAATTGCTTTTTCACATATCTTAAGAATTTGTTTAATTGAATCTTTCTTCTTTCCTATTCCTCTGCAAAAGGAATTCGATCCGAACTGGAAGGATCAAGGAAGATCTTATCTCGAATAGTTTTTGGATTTCGGAAAGTCTAATCTGAGGATGAGTATATGGAAAGTCAGTGGATTCTTTGAGATCTGAACATCTTGGCATTAAAGGGAATCCATTAGCTTTTTGCTCGGGTCGAGAGAGAATTCTGTCTGTTTGCCCTCTGTTCGTTGAAACCCCTATTACTTTCTACTCGTACTAGTACAAGGGAACTTAATTGAAATGGATAACTCGGGGAATTTTCCACTTGAACTGAGTGGATCCGTGCTCCTTGCCGTAATTTACAATTATCCACGAGTTCTAGCTCGAGTCTGTAGGAGGTGGAGGAGGATATCAATAATTTATTTTGAGGGGTGAGCTGATAAAAACAAACCCATTCTCTAATTAAAAGCTGAATCAATTCAATTCCACCTTCTCCTCAATCATTTACTGGAGGTACATATTTTTGATTGGAAAGCATATTTTCTATTAAAATTCTGAAAAGGAAAAATCCATTATTATTCTAGGACTGTATTGAATTAGCGTGGGTATAAGCTAGTTCGATGGGGAAGTTTACCTTTCTCTTCGAGCTTTATCAGCCCCCAGGAAAAAGTTAGAACAAAGAAAGTCAGGAAGGAATTTTATGGAATTATTAGAATATTCTCAGAAAAAGAAAGGTGGGGGAGTTCTTGGAATAGTATTTAGTGCAAGGGGGAGAGAGACAGTTTAGTCAAGCTTCAGTTTGTAAGCCTAGGACAAATCGGACCCCCTAAAGAAATAGAAGAGAAAGTTTTTCCAAATTTAATTCTTCCCAGAGTTCTCGCGGAGGAAGAGTGTCAACTTTAAATCGGAATATTTTTCCAGAACCCTAAAAACTCGGGAATTTTATTCCGACTGAGGAGTAAAAAACTCTTTTTCTTGCTTGGCTAAGCCTGCTTTAATTTCTCCGGAAATTTTACACGCTTCCACGCTTTTCTTCCCTGACATTTCAGAAGTACCTAATAAAGAGTTTCACACGAATGGGAAATGGGTTTCTTTGCTCGGGATTAAGAAAGTCAATTCGGAAGTTTTGTGACTTATTCAATCAAATGTCAAACGCAATCAATTAAGAATGGGGAAAGAAAGAGAGACAGAGAGGGCCGTTGATGAAGTGACTGAATGTGAATAAGATGAATTATATAATCTCTCGCTTTCTCGTTCTTTGATACGGTTGTTAATTTCTTTATAGTATATCGTAGAAAAATTGCAGGATATATCAAATCGTCTGAATAAAGTTGGGATTGCTCCTGAAACTATTGTACTACTACTACGATAACATGTAGTTGGTAATCGTCTAATGGCATCTCTATTACAATAAAGCTAACGGATACAAATAATTGCTTCGAGGATTAGGGGTCCTAGGGAGAAGGTAATTGCACATTGCTTAATGTGAATTTTCCGACACACAGAGCGGCCAATTAAGCGAAGCAATTTGAACACGAGTACTAATACCTATAGGCTATATGGGAATTAAAGGTCATGTAAGCTAATTATTATTACATCCTGGAACATTTATGAACTAGGGAAGGGAAAGGAAGGGTGGGTGAGCGAACATGCAATGATATCATATTTTTAATTTTGTACTGTGTAATTGTCATTTTAAATTGCTGAAACGTTTCAAAAATGTTTAAAATATCTTTGAGGACAAAGCGCTGGCGATCTTAATTTTGAAAATTATCATTTTTTAAATTCAAAATTAAATTAATGGCGAAATTCCATGTTTTAATGAACATTTGAGGAGTAAATTGCACAAAGCCCTGGGGAGATTTCCGGGAGAAGATTAGTTCCGAGGATAGACTCGAGTCAATCAAAACTGATTGAGCGAACACCCGGGCCTGGATTAGGGTTCCTTTTGAATATACCTACTCGTATACTAAATCCTTGATTCCTTTTGCATGTGAACCTCGTATTTACATACGAAAAGAAAGAATGATTGAGCGTACCAGCTCATTTAACAAAATTACAACTGATAAATTACTCGGGATTTATGGTGTAGGGGGGAGGATTCTGGAGGTTGGAATTGTAATCAATCACAAATGTTTGTGTATTGGATTGAGAGTAAAGAGATAATATATTTGGTCTATTTTTCTATTTCAATGATACATATTTCGGAAACCTCGATTATATTGATTGAGTTGTGCTTACCGTTCTCTTAGAAGTAGCTTGCCAGTAGAAATGTAATTCTTCAATTTCTAAAACGTCAAAGAAAAATATGAATAATGAGCCGATCGGGTTTAATTAATTTAAAACAAACCTGGGGGTAAAGTCACCACGAATTTTAAAGCATACTCGTTGATAACTCCTTCTTGGATGTAATAGATATCCGTTGCAAGACCTGGGAAGAAGAAAAACATTTGATTAGGCCATGTGTTTACATTTGATAAGATCCTTTGTCTTATCCCATCTACAATATCTACTTCCTATAAATCCTGAATTTTAGATAGGATTCTCCCTTATTGATTAGCCATATTTCATAATGGGTGGAAAGCAAGGGGGAGCCGATGAAATGTAAACAAGGGTCTTAGCTTACACTACCTTCACTCTATCCTGAGTACATTATTTTTACATAGAAAAGTTTGGCATTTTTTCTAGGGATTTCTAATTTATATAACAAGTCAGCAAGTACGTGGTGAATCAAATATTCAAAATCGATTAATTCTTGGAAGATTTCCCGTTTAGAAATTTATATACTTTCTCCGCCCGGTTTGTTTCAGTGTAAATTCGCATGGGAGATGCTATCACTCCTCCATAAATAAATTCATACAGCTACCAAATCCAATGAAAGGCAGAAATAATTAGATTCCAATTCGGAAAGAGTTTAAATGAAATATTTCTCTTTGATTTCCGACTTTCCCCTCCGCCTACAAAGTTCTTTATGGCCTAGACCAATTGGCTACGAACTTATTGCTTTCTCTCCGTGCTACATTAGAGAATTAGAGATTATTCTATAGCTCAGAGTCTCCAAGTCCTATCAAAATTACTTTTATTGTTAATAACATTTATTCTGGCCATATGGAAAGAGCGAGAGAGACGGGTCCAAATACAAATGAATGTGCGATCCAAACCATATGAAAGAGAATGAAGTTCAGACCCCTCGAAGAAAAGCATATAAAGCATTTCCCTCTTTTCCCTCGCACTCAACGCCCCAACCATTTACCTGGAAATGAAATATTCTTTATGGACCTATAAAATAATCTTGAAATTACATCCACCCTCGCCTTAACCTTCCTTCTTTCCTATCCTACATTATTATTCCATCTGGAATATTCGTATGAATTCATAGGAAGACGAGCAAGTATTTACAGTTCAGGGAATTCACTCGTTTTTCTTGGACTGTAGTAGTATCTTTTTAATGGCTAAAATATCTAGTTTAATATTCTTTCAAGAGTAGGAGGAATTCTTTCAGTTCGCATTAAGGTTTGGAATATATTCTTTATCAGTACTAGAAATACGAGTAGCAATTCCATATTTAATTATGACCACCTTTTGTATAAATTCAGATTAAATATTAAAGTAGATTGGATTTGAATGGGTATAGCTCGTGGTAAATCATTTATTAATTTTTCATTTAAGCTCAGATAGGAATTGCTAGCAATACTATATTCTCCAATGGGTATTCCAACCGATTAAATGGGGAACACGGAAAAGGGCAATTGATCAAAGGGGAAACGGACGAGCAATGACTCTGGCAATTACATTTATTCTTGGAATGGGCCGAAGGCGGCCACTCGGTGATCGTACAGTGTATCAAAGCCATTTGAAATTCATTTCATTTTTTACGGATATCGCTCGAGAATTCCTTTGAAGTGTCATTAAACCCTGCTCGCAAATAAATATTACAATATACTACAAGCTGAAGGAATTCATTTTTCTCCAGGCACGAAATTGAGTGTTTAAAAAAACTTTCTCCGGACTTTCTCTCGCCTTCCGCTGAATTATAATGGCGTCATGCATCATGTCCGAGCTACTCAGGAAGAGGATTAATGTAGAGAATGAAAGCCCCTGCTTTGTTGACCATTCCGAAGGGAATAACTCTCACTTTCTCTCCCTCTCGACTTTTTCTTTAGGTAATATTAATTCAAGCAATGGAAATGAATGGAAATCGTGTGAGGTTCTCTGCAAAATAGATAGCCGAGCATGGGAGAACGACCGGGTTGCACGCGATATGTGAATAAAATGCATTTTTCTTCAATCTTAGGTGTAATAAAGCCTTAGAGCACGAGCAGGAAGAAGAGAAGAAGAGAGTGTATGCAAAAAGGTTATTTATTCAAAGGATAATAAGCGCAATAAATTGTAAATGAATCCCTTTCTAAATCTGAATTTTTTTACGCACTCTTACACGCCTACCTCTTTTCCCACTCTTCATAAATCCTCCTCCTCGGCTTCATTATGAGCTCCTCCTCCGGTTTATTGATTTATTCATTCATTTATTTTTTCCTCTGCGAAGAATCATAATATTTTACGAGCCCTACATGTAGAGCAGTCGTAAGCTTGATGTAGTAGGTATTTAATTTCTGTATTATTAAAGTATTCTGTAACGAGAGTCGAGCCCCTGGAGGGCATTCTCCTTTTAATGAGCCCCGAGGACACTGAGGACACTGCTCCCGCTCGAGTTCTCATTTAATATTGAAAGCATATGTAGGGGATATAGGAAGAGAAAGTCTGAACATGAAAGTATACCCCTAGAAAGTATTTGCAAAAATATGGGTAATTTCCCTTTCGTATTTCGCTTTCATTTGAATCTAAAAATATGCTCAGAGGCTCGAGCAAAACCCAGTCCAATTTGAAATCCTCCTCTGTCCCCAATCCCCGGTTTCCTCCTCCTCCTCCTCCGCCTCATCTTCCACCCTGAAGTGTATTATCTTTTTATGAGTTTGAACTCCTTTTACCCTCGTAGTAGTATCTAGTACATGTACAAATCATATCGGAGGAATGAAGGGAAGGGAAGAGCGAGAGCTTAGGCTTAAAAATAAATCTTTTACTTTTCTCTCCGGAAGATATTACCGTACTACTTATCTTGAGGGAGTGGTTTCTAAATGTATAAAACCAAAGGAGTGAAGGATGATGGGGGGAAATGAGAAGGAAGGAAGTAGAGTGGATAAGAGGTTGTATGTAAGAGAGTGAGATTGTGTTTTAAAAGAATATTTCCTGGAAATAATTCTCTAATGGAGAAAGGGGGAGACCGAGAGAAACTGGTTAAAAATGAATGGTGGAGAAAGGACAGGAAGAGATGATAGTGAAAGTTTTTTTGAAACTTTCTCCGTGAAACCCAACTTCCGCGCTTTAGTGTAATGAATTGATTGTGATATCTACAAAAGTAGTTGAGCGTGGAGGAGTATATCTGTAAATGTAACTCTGAGGATTGATAGATAGAGCAATTTAGGAAGGGTCTTTCAGCTCTAGTAATACTACAAACTCCCTTACGTGCTCTTGAGCTCAAAGTGTGCTCTTCTCTTCATCCCACCCTTCTCCAACCCGAGTGATAATTGAGAACGGAGAGTGACTTACTCACTTACACACTTATGTAGAGAGTAGCATAGAAAAGTCCACCAACAAGATGTTAAGAGAAAGTAAATAGGTTCGATTAAAGTTGGGGAGGAAAAGTTATACTCTGATAAGACCCTGAGAAGTAGTTGCATTCATATGGGAATGGGGAAAGAGTTTCTTCACTCACTAGATTCCTAGTGAAGCAATCTTTTTCATTCTGCTGACTCTCTAGAGTACTCTCTCAGCCACAAAATATCCAAAATAAGACACCAGAGCCTTATAGGCGAGTACTACTGTAAATATGTACGTCTCCTTCGTGCTCAGAATCTCAATTTGTCCGAGAATTTTACGCCAATTTAGCACTTCCTAATGTATTCTCGACCAGACTCGATTTTGGCAATGAAATTTAACACACAAAGTACTCACGCTGAATGATACCCTCATATTTCTCTAAACCAACCCCCCTTTTTTTGGAGGAAAATATGTTTCCTTTCCAAGAATCCTCGTAAAAAACTTCTCCAGCCTTCAATCAGTGTGGTGGTAATTCTGTATTTTTTGAGAGAAGTTTTAGAAGAAACTTCAATCACAATATACATATATTTTGTAATCTCAAACGAAAAGCTTTTCATTTCAAGATGGGATCAAGATTCTAGTATAAAATATTCTCAACAATTTCTTGTGATCTACTTACTCTAAAAAGAATCCGGGCTTAAAGTAGTACAGAGTACTCTAAGCGAAATTAATTACCTAATTTCATTAGTTTATGCTCGTATTACAGAGAGCTTCAAGGAGACGTATGAAATATGAACCAAAAGAGTCCATTAACTGATCCGAAGAGAAAGAGAATAACTAAAGCCTCCCTTTTAATCCTCGGACTTTCCCTTTCTCTGACGAGTCCGTTCCAGGGATTAAATCCTCGCAGAAATTAATAATATACGAGTATTATACTTTTGTTCCAAAGCATAAAAGCACACGGAATCAAAAGCAAAATTTAACATATTTTAATCAAGATATTTGAATTCAACAATTATTCAGTAAATATTTATATTTAAATTTAATTATGAACGAATATAAACTCCGTGTATATTTTTTATCTTGATTATCGAGAAAAATATTAATTAATAAGATATAGATTAAGGTTTAGCTGTTCAATATGAATTTAAAAATCCCAAATATAAATATTTTGGCTAATTCCTTGATATCAAAACTTTCCAAATTATTTACTTATTGCGACTACAATAATAAATAATTTGGGTACTGTACCTGTATACATTATTACATATATTCTATTTATTTTTTTAAAAAAATTAATAATTACTAACGCCTTACCGAGGTAAGGTGCCTGATTTTCATCTAATAAAAATACTTATCTAAATTATAGATATTTATTTATTCATATAGCTCTCAAATTGGACAAAATATAACCCAATGCAAGTTACTTAAAAGTAAAGAAAAATGATTTATTCATTTATCCATTCAATTTTGATTTACTTACCTATCCATATTTTCAAAAAATAAGATCCAAATTCCAAACTAGTCTACCGATATAATATTATTAATACTTGTATATCGTGCTATATCTACGATAGTTATGCTACAAACTCCATATAATAGTTACACCTAGGTATATGAGGTATAAAATCCGCAGAAGAGAATTTTGCTCCTAGATTATGAAACGGATGAGCTCGTACATTACCCAGTGTGCATAGCGAATAAAAGCTCTACTCTTCCTACTTCAAATAGTAGAGCTTTGAGGTTAGGATTTAGAGCATATTTTATGAAAGAGCTTGGAAATCCAGGTTGAAATTGGATGGGGAAAGAAGGGAGGGAAAGCTCACTGAATATTGACGAGGAGAATGACGATGTGACGAGGGAGACTTTTCCAGAGGTGAATGCATCGGGAGCTCTCTCCACGGGGAGTCTGTTTCCTCCCCCGCCGTTCTCCATCCTCCGCCTCCTACTCCTCATAGCCTGCCATTACCTTTGACTCGTGTTCCTACTTATCCAGGACAATAATATCCTTTTACTCGTCTCCTCTCCTCATAATAATACTCGGCCATAGTACAAATGTAAAACATGTGTAGTACAACACCACCAGATATCTCCAGCCGTAATGTCACCCTCCCCTCGCTCAATAATAAAAGCCCCATAGGCAAATATTCCGACTAATGCAAATTCTTACTAGATATCTCGAATATCACTTCGGAGAGTATAGGGAATTTCATGCCATTTCCAGACTCGGCTCTTGAAAGGACAAAATGTTGATGCTTTGACCTATGAATTGGGGAATCCCAACCGTCTTTTGAAATGATATGTCAGTTCAAAATAGACGGCTAATAGAATTTGATGGGGGAGCTAAAACCCCCTGAGAAGTCAACGAAGCGACTCATAAAAAATAAAATCAATCTCATCTTAATGTCATCTGAAATTGAAGGAAATGCCTATGGCCGTGGTTTAAGCATTTAAGATGGAATATACTATAACCCCTTAAAATTTACACCCCCTCAAGCTAGTAAACACACTATCCTTCAAGGAACTCTATAATATTTTAATTAGATGCAAAGACTTCTAAGGACGGGGGGGAAGGGGGAGGGTGATGACAAAAGTTTCGGAGATCAGGCTAAACTATTTAGAGAGCATCCACACACAGGATGAAATATATATTAAAGGGCGAAAGAGAAGAGTAGAGGAGAAGGAAAAAGGCTCAATTTTATTCATTTTGAAAAGTTTTATGGGACCAGCAAAAGCAAAGGAGGAGGAGGTAGATGAATTGCTCAGAGATAAGCCTATCCATTCTTCCTTTGGATTGTACCCCCCAATCTCCATAATGAATCCCTTTGTGGAAGTAACTTTTTGTCAGCTAGACTTTCTCATAAACGACCTTTTCTCATTAATCTTTCAAAGGGGAGGAGGGTGGAATGGAGGAGTAGCGAATCTTTCCCGAATTTACATTTAATTAACCATTTAATAAAATATTTTGCACAGGAGTAGCCTCCGCCAGGCCGCCTCCTCATCCTCCCATTTCCTAGAATTTAAATGGAACTCCAAGTACATAGACTTGGAGCATACTTGAGTGAGTAGGTGTATACATTTCCCCATATGTAGAAATTAAGAGTAGAACAAAAATGAGCGTAAAAAAGCAAAACGCCACAAACCACAATGGAGATAAGGAATTCTGGGTAAGTCAGCTTTGGTGACACAGAAATTGTCCTTGAATTGAAGATGCAATGTCCCCTCATTTTAAAAACCAGTTTTGATGGTCATATTGGGGAGAAGGAGGAGGTGGTGGTGGTGGACCCAACATTTAATACTACAATTTAATACTCTCAAAGGTTAGGTAAATTGAGTTNAGAAGGAGGAGGTGGTGGTGGTGGACCCAACATTTAATACTACAATTTAATACTCTCAAAGGTTAGGTAAATTGAGTTCAGTTGATTCAGTCTCAGAGTGTCATCAGACCAAGCAATATGTTTAAACTAACGGTTCTTCTCACATTTGTTTGTGTTTTCTGTGCCAATGGAGTGGAGAGTGACGAAGAGGGGATCGTATCTCAAATATCCGTTGAGAGTTTGATTGTGCAAATCTCAGATGGTAAGGTTGTTCCAAAAATCCTCACGTCCCGAGCTGGATATACTTATTTCGCATATCTGGGGATCCCTTATGCTCAACCACCAGTCGTCAACCTCCGCTACGATGTACGATTTTTTAAAGATTTTTCTTTCCATAATCCATTAGTATAGTTTAATGGTAAATCGATATAGAATTAATTAAATCATGTAATACTTGTACTTCAGGTCCCTTATAAACCAAAGCCTTGGAACATGAGACAAGCTACAGAGTATGGACCAAAATGTATCCAATACCATCCTTTTGAGAAGAAAGTGGAGGGCTCTGAGGATTGCCTCTATTTGAATGTTTTTACGAAAAATGTAAGCTTTTATCTTAAAGTAAACCTCATTTCCTTCCTCCAAGAAGAGTATTTATAAAATATTCAGAGACAAAAATGGAAGTCTGGATATTTAATATGGCTCTTAATATTTTAATGGCTCACATGCACTAGCATAAATGGGCCCCAATTATCCTCCTAATAGCTCGTAATTTGATACATGAATTTTGTATGAATTTTTTTTAGATTCCGGAAGATAATAGGACACTCCTCCCAGTAATGGTATTCTTCCAGCCTGGTGCATTTAATTTTGATTCTTGCGATGGATTTGGAGCAAAATATTTTATGGATGAGGATGTAGTCCTTGTAACTTTTAATTACAGGCTAGGAAGTTTTGGTAAATATAAATTGATATCCAATTATTGTTTTTTAAATATCAATTTCCTCAAAAGGATTCCTCAATACGGGAGATCATGAAATTCAGGGTAATGCGGGGATGAAGGATCAAGTAATGGTTCTTAAGTGAGATTTAAACTTTGATTGAATTCGGGATTAAATTCTAAATGGTGGATAATCCGGTTTAGATGGATCCAGAATGAAATTGGAAGATTTGGTGGTGATAAAAACCGAGTGACACTTTTCGGAGATCGCGGGGGAGGAGCATCTGTACATTATCATATGATGTCGGCCATGTCAAAAGGTTTTATGAGATTTTTTTCTTACAATTTCCCACACGTAGAATGAAACTTGGGAGTTTGCTGTATCAGCAATTCCGAATTGATCAGATATGGTGCAGATCGAACCCGCATTTTAACCGATATCATATTCTTTTCCTAATAGGGCTCTTCAACTATGCCATAAGTATGTCAGGGAACGCACTCTGTCCATTCTCTTTTGATCGCAACCCACGGAGATCGGCTAAAAAATTGGGGATGCTACTAAACTGCCCTACGAGCAATACCTATGATCTGGCACAGTGTCTCAGAGGATTAGACGCAAGGTATCGTAAATCGCTGCCCTTTTTAAACTGATCTTGAGTTTTTATTCAATTTCACCCCATTTTATTCAACCTAGAATCATTGCAGAGAAACAGGCGGAGATGTATGTAAGTTGTAAACCTGAGAAGATACGAGTATTTCAAATTTAGGTTAGATTTACATATGAAATCGTAAAAATTTCAGGAGTGGGGTACGGATCCAATTGCGCCGTTTGCACCCTCGGTAGAAAGTGTAATGAATTTGGACTCTATCTTCCTACTGGATACTCCTTATAGGCTTATCCAGGCAAAGAAAATGATTCAGATGCCCTGGATAGTCGGAGTTGATAATAAATATGGACTTTTAAATGCTCAAAGTAAGGCAGATGTACTTTGGATTATCAGTAATTAAAATACAAATATCCTCCTTGAATTTTAGGCATTTTGCAGGATTCTGAACAAACAACTGAATTGAATCAAGAATGGCAAAAGTAGAACCCATTAAAATTGCACTTGAAATTAAATGTCTAACCCAATTTTACTCCATTTAGCTATGCTCCACATGCATTCTACTTTAGAGATACGGCAATGGAGGTTTGCAAATATTTTTTTAGAGATCTTTGTCTAATGGATTTTTTTGCCCTCAGCCCGATGCTATTTCCACACAAATCAAAGCCTTTTACTTTGGAGGGAACGACATCAGTTCAAATACACTAGCAAATCTCACAAATCTCTATTCGGATAGGTTTTGTTTTCATTGTTCGCGAGTGGGTGCTCTTTTGCAAGCAAAGAGAGAACGAAGCTGTCCCAGTATATCTATACCAAATGGGGTTCGTCTCCAATCACTCCTATCTCGACTTTATCAAGGCTCCTCACGATGGTTTGTTTGTGCTAAAACATTCCGAGATTTAATTGAATTTTTTTTACTTTGTCCTAAATAAATAGGTGTATCCGAAGGGGATTATCTGCAATATTTATTCAACATGGAGGATACTTTCCCAGAGATTGTGGAGGGTGATGCCCTGGACTTTTCAAAGAACCTTGTCAAACTATGGGTTTCTTTTGCTACTCATGGGTAAGTTTTAATGAAATACCCTTCTTTATCGGTATAGGTATATGTTTTATTTTGAAATATTTAGCAAACCAAATGAGACTTGGGGAGGAGAGCATATTTGGAAACCAATTTCCTCGGAGGAGGTCAAAGGAAATAAAATGCTTCAATATTACAAGTTGGATAAGGATACTAGCGTTGTTGGGGAGGAGTATTTTGACCGAATGCAATTTTGGGATAGTCTACCATTGAATGAATATGAAGATGAGGTCATTTCACCGTATAGTAGACGGATTCTGTTTGAGGAGAACTTTGATGATGTGAAGATCTAAAGGAGTTGGTTTCAATTTCAGATGTATTGTATAGTTTACCTGATTAATCCTTAATGCACAATATTACTTTGTATTTACATCCAACTATAGAATAACTATTTATTGAATAAATATGCTAACGAGAGCTTTCTTGGATATTTCAAAGATAAACTTTCTGCATACATATAAAGATATTTTTATATTATTAACAATCTCGTATGTATCATACTATTTAATCCATTAGTAGTAATATAACAGAATTTCAGAAATATGAATACTCTGATCTAGGTTCAATAATCAATTATCTTAATAGGTCAATTCCTTACCGAAGTAAGGTGTTGTAACATCATCTATTTAAAATAATAATTTCCAAATTATGAAATAGATTTATTTATCAAACGCTCAAATTGAACAATAGACAAAATTCATGAATGAATTTAAAAGTTGTAAGTCTTTCATGTTTTTATATCTTGAAAACTAATAAAAAATATTAATTTTAAATAGATGGGGACGTAACGCCTAACTTTAGTTAGGAGTTTCAAGATTTTATAAACAAATCTCATATAAATAAATACTTGTATATTTTTATACAAAATTACAATGCAAAGACTTACCTAACTCGAATACAATACTTTTACTTACGATTAAAATAAAATATTGCAAATCCGTTTCAATACAATGGGAAATGAACTAATTCGGAAATGGATACATGTTTCAAGAGACTACACAGACTATACAGAAATCAATAAGCTAACTCCTTACCGTAGTAAGGCGTTTTAAAAAAATCTATTTAAAATAATAATTTCCAAATTAGGAAATAAATTCACTTATAAAACTCTCAAATTAAACAAAAGACAAAATCCATTCGAGTTTTGTAAAGTTGTAAGTCGTTCATATTTTTTATCTTGAAAACTATTCAAAATATTAATTTGAAATAGATGGGGGGTTAACACCTAACTTCGGTTAGGAGTTTGAAATTTTTAAAAATCTTTACCTTAAAATTTAAATACACTATCCATTTTACTTAAAACTTTTTTCGATGACCTACCTAACTCGAATTAAAATACTTTTAATTCAAGTATTACAATACTCCTTACTGGGATTAATATAATAATTTCAAATCCGCTTCAATACAATGAGAAATGAACTAATTTGGAAATGTAAACGTTTCAAGAGATTAGCTTTCTAGTACAATAATATACAGATAAGTACAATACTTCATTATTATTATTATTACTATTACTTATTACAGCTGCAGTAACATATTCAGATTTACAATAAAATTTTTATAATTTTATATCTTATTTTAGCACTAAAGTCTTAAAATGTTTGAAATTCACAACGATACTTGAATATATAAGGTTGGGAAAGTTACATGTAAAGTATCCCGAGCTTTTCAGGTGCTCGGTTGCCGCTTCCCGCCGATGACGCGCTCGAGTGCAGGGAGGACCGTTACTCCACTTACATGCAATAGGACGCTTTCAATTAATTGTTTTAAAATTTAATTATAAATGATAGGAACATTCGATTTTGATCAAAAACGCTTCATTTTGAAGATAATAGCTTATATTTTATTATATGCAAGTGTTTTCTATTATCCGTATGCTTATATAATTATAAACATTGAAATAATGAAGAGCCCCATATCTTTAGAACTTGAGTTTGGGTTTTTTATGATTTTTAAATTGAGAAATTGGCTAAATATTATATAAATATTTATTATACCTACTATTTGTAGTATTGTTACATTACTAGGTACTACTTAGGATTAGTACTGATACATATTATGAACTATATTATCATAATATATGTATCCAAAATACAATATAATGTATTGTATTATAGTAGTATAAGTACATTTCTAAGATTTTAAAGCTAAAAACTTTTAATTTTTAAATCAAACTTTTAAGCATAAGCTGATTTAGACATGTATTTAATTAGTTAAATAATGAACATCTATAAAGGTTAACAGTTTATAATTATCTGGCATGACCCGTACAATATCGTACGTATGACGAGACATGCGGTACAATAAAAAAATTGAATCTATGCATAACTCCCTTTGATTGTTCTGATTTTATGTTAATTTTAAGATTCAAACAATCCGATTTAAATCTGAAATTTTTGGAATTGAAATATTTCTATCCGAGTCGGATTGGAATTTCTATTTCTACCCGATCCGAGGGAGTTCGAATTCCAGCCGGGCCCTAATTTTTACCAGACTCCAATATGAAAGTTCAAAAATTCTTTTTTTTGTGTATTTTTCCTAGTACTATCAGTATTAGTATTCAGCATTAATACTAAATAAATACTAGTACAGAATCAGTAGTACTGATTCAGTACTACGGATATCTGTACTCTGTGTACTATATCGATAGTATGTATTTCAATGTTTTTACAATCATTGAGAAAAATAAGCAAGCCAGCTTATTAAAATATAAGCTTTTTTCTTCAAAATAAAACATTTTTGAGCAAAATTGATTGTGTCTACCTTTTATAATAAATTAATTATTTTAATAAAAGCGTCGTATATGCAAATGGACTGCACTCCAAAATGCACTCGGTCGCGTCATAGAGGGTTGCCGGATTTACGCGCGAAAAGCTCTTCAACTTGCCGCAGGTTGGAAATTCAGAAATTCCAGATCTTGCACTAATAATACAAGTTACAAACTCAGAAAGTCGAATTGAAAATCGAACCGAAAATCAAAATTTAAAAAGCCAATTCCTAAAAGCCAATTCCTTAGTAAGGCACTGAAAATAATCTATTTTTAAATAATAATTTCGAAATTATGGAATAAATTTATTTATCAAACGTTCAGATAGCACAAAATTGCAAAACTATTGTAGATTTAATTCATTCGTGATTTTTTATTGAAAAGTTGTAAGCCATTCATAATTTTTATCTTTAAATCTAAACAAATATTAATTTTAATCAGATTGGGGTATAGCACCTAACTTCGGTTAGGAGTTTAAATATTTTTTTTATATACAAACATTTTATTTTTAAAAAATTGCAATGCATGTAATAATACAAGTATTGATATTGCACAATTAGTAAATTACAATTTTCTTTTTAAAGCATTTACAATGCAATGGGAAATGAACTAATTCGGAAATGAATATAGTTCTATGTAGCATCGTAAAATCCTATTCATTTGCATTAGAACAATTTATAGAAAAAGACTGAACAATATTACTCGATTCATGTCGATTATCGTCAAAAAAAAACTTTTTACAAATCCATAAAATGACCAGCGGGTTTTCCCATAAAGGAAA
>JAAZTK010000682.1:0-18262 GCA_036507255.1 Megalothorax incertus
AGTATTTAACATATATGAATAGGAGGAGTGTAACCCCGAGAAGGAGAAGGAGGATCCATTTAGGCCGAATTAACGAAGACATGTGAATTGTAGGTTTCTTCATACTGGTCATGTTTGGAGATGACCAGATTGGGATTGAACTTCCTCCAGTTTTACTTCGAGATTTCATGATGTCAATTCTTTAATTAAGCCTTAAGGAACTCTTTTTTGGATGTTTTGAGCATTGACAATTGAAAATGGTTCTCTTTCAGACTCCAAATCCGTTCAATCTGAACCTTATATGAGCGCAACTGCAATATTAATCAACATTATTCTTCTAGATAAATTGAGCTGTACGAGTACTCTATTAAATATAATTAGGTATTTATCTAGTAACAATTATCATATCAATTATGTACAAATTTGTATTTGATTTTGTAACTCACTTGAACATGGCCCTTATCAGCAGAGATTGCAAATTGCAATCGACTCCAAATCCAATCCAATGCGATTTATGCGGCTTTTTGGTATCTAAAAAAGAAATATCGTCAATTAAATATTAATTAGGTTATTCAAATGGCAAATACACGTACAGTCATTAATTAAAATTTTAAAAATCAATTCCCAATTGAGGCTAATTGCATGAAATTCAAATGTCAAAATTGTCAATTGAATCCCAAACGTTTAAAAATCACATTGAAAAAATATGAACAAATACCCATATTTTAAGCAAATTAAATTGAATATAGACATATAAATACGGGGACCACTTACCCTGGTGTAACGACGTCCAAAACAATGTCAATCAAGGTCAATCCGAGGTCAATTATCTAGCGATTTATTATTATTTTTTTGAGGATTTTAAAAAATCCCAATTCAAAATTACGGAAAAGCGCCCAAAAGTCTGCCTAAATAGTGTCTAGAGCCTAATTCTCCCGTTAGGGGCATACAGTCCTATGTACTACGGCTGCATGACTAATTTTTACAAAATTTTTCGATTTTTTGAATAAAATCCAAGTGAAAAATTAATTTAAAAGTGGTGACATTGTGACAAGTGATTAGACCAAGAGGACCCTTTAATTATCTCCCCTGTAGGTACACCCATTTCCTATAAAAATGGCATCCGACAGAACTCGTATGGAATATTTCAAAAACAAGGGCAAAGATCAAGATGTAAGTAGTGATTTAAAATTATTTAATTAACTTGTAAGTGGCGGCGGCGGCGACCGTAATTCATGGCTTAGGAAGGTGGCCATGTCACGAGGTCAATAAGAATGTCAAGAGCATAGCAAAGCTTGTAGTATTTGTTTTGTAATTTGCAATGATCTGGGTTTAATTTATTTTTGGCAAGTTGGGCAATTAAAATTAAAAAATCATTTAATTAAAATGAGAAAAGTCAAAGGTCAACGAGGAAGCAATACCAAGTATGTATGACACAATAACCTTTAGGACGAATTCATTAGTTTTAAAGGGAGATTACATAGGTTGATTATTCAGAACTTTCGAGTTTCAAATGTGTATTTTGAAATTTTTTAAATGCCAGACTGAGACGTGACGTGTGCAAACAGAATGTTGAATTTAAATTAAATCAAAAAGCTGCAATTGTTTTTATTATAATTTGTAAATTGTAATTAATGTTGCTTGTTATTTTTATTTCAGGAAATGCGAAGGAGGCGTAATGAAGTTACGGTGGAGCTCCGGAAGAACAAACGAGATGAAACACTTCAAAAGCGGAGGAATGTCCCCTCGGATGGTGGCGAAGATGAAGGAGAAAAGGTTTGACCTTCAAATAAGATTAATTGGCGTTGAAATTCATATTTTTATTTTTGTAATGCGATTTTGTAGCAAGTACCTGCGAATCTGACCTTGCTCGTCTCACAAGCCGACTCTCCTGATGAATCGGTTCAATATACGGCTGTAACTTCTGTAAGAAAACTTCTTTCCAGGTGGGTTTAATGCATTTAAATTAATTTTGTAATTTGTAGACATTATTATTTATTAATTATATACATTTTAATGTTCCATTTTGTTTTCCAGTGACCGGAATCCACCTATTGATCCACTCATTAATTGTGGCATACTTCCAATTTTGGTCAAATGTTTAAAAAATACTACCAAGTAAGCTCAAGCCTTAAATTCTTTTCAATTTCAATGTTCGTAATTAACGTCATAAATTCTATTTAGTCCTGCACTCCAATTTGAGGCTTCTTGGGCCCTCACTAATATAGCTTCAGGAACATCCGCTCAAACTCAAGGTACTATAAACGAGTACACGCAAATACGATAATGACTGAGAATCTCAGTCTGAGATTACCCTAATTATTATCCATTATTGCATTAATTTAAATTGAAATTAATATATATGTGTAAATTTTTAGCTGTTGTTCAAGCTGGTGCAGTCCCCCTTTTCCTCCAACTACTCTCCTCTCAGCATCAAAATGTGTGCGAACAAGGTAAGGATAAAAATATTTTTATTTTAAATTCAAGTGGTATAAATGATTAATGATTATCAAATTTTTAGCCGTTTGGGCATTGGGGAATATAATTGGAGATGGACCGTATTTGAGAGACTATGTAAGTTGCATCCTTAAATTCTTTGACCCCAAGGTCAAAAATAAAAACTAATTCTAAACCCATTTATTTCAGGTTGTTGGATTGGGGGTTGTTGCACCCCTCCTCAACTTTATTCAACCTGATATCCCAATTACATTTCTTCGGTAAGTCGTAATTGCATTTGATTTAATTGTTTTTAATTACAATTTATTTTAAAAAATTGTACAGAAATGTGACTTGGGTGATTGTCAATCTTTGCCGTAATAAAGATCCACCACCAACTATTCAAACTCTACGAGAAATTCTTCCAGCCCTTAACGTGTTGGTTCATCATAACGATACAAACGTACTTGTAGGACACTGTTTGGGCTCTAAGTTATCTGACTGACGGAGGGAATGAGCAAATCCAAATGGTTATTGAGAGTGGAGTCCTTCCAAAATTAGTTTCCTTACTTTCTCGTAAGACTTTCGTGAAATATAATTTATTTTCATTGAAGTAAATTAAATTCTGAATACCTATTTTGAATTGCAGATAGAGAAGTAAAAGTGCAAACAGCATCCGTGCGAGCTGGTAATTCATTAATTTACAAACTATTAATTTAAAAGCTTAATTTTTGAAATGAAATATTTAATTCCCAGTTGGAAATATTGTAACTGGAACGGACGAACAGACTCAAGCCGTGCTCAATTGTGACGCTCTTTCACATTTCCCTCAACTTCTCAATCAACGCCAAAGAGAAGATTTGTAAAGTAAGTTTGGTTGAAATATCCAGAGACTTTAATTATTTTAATTTTGTAGTATTAGTTGGGTCGTGATGAAAATTAGGATATTTTTAGACAGCCAGGCAATAGGCATTTATTTTATAATAATGAGTACAATCAATTTTATAACACAGGGGGTTAATTAGGAATTTTAGAATACAGAATAGGTTATATCGGTGTGAATGTGAGTGTGAAAGGACGGCTTTTCTGATGACTCGACACGTGTCAAATGAGGAAGTATTAGTGCATTTGAATTGCCCGTTAAAAGGCAATGATTAAAAACAAAATAAGCCATTAGTGAATGCGAGTGTGAATGTGTTTTAAATTTTAATTAGGTAAAAAATATCAGGATATGGATTTAAAATCCGATTTTTAGTTTTCTGAACCCAAATGTTTAATATTTCAATTTGTTTTTATAAATATACGGAATTACAGATTTAATAATTTGATAGAATGCTAATATTCTTTTTTCTAATTCGAATTTTCAGGAAGCTGTTTGGTTCCTTTCAAATGTCACGGCTGGAAATCATGGTCAAGTCCAAGCAGTCATCGAAGCTGGGCTAATACCTTTAATAATTCGTCATTTAGAAAAGGGTGAATTTCAAACGCAAAAGGAAGCAGCCTGGGCTGTCTCAAATATGACTATTAGTGGAAATAAGGAGCAAGTTGGCTATTTGATAAATTGCGGAGTGTAAGTTTTCATACTATTTTTTTTAAATTAGGTATTAAAATAATTGCATTTTTTGCTCGAACAGGATTCCACCATTTTGCAATCTGTTGAATTGTAAAGATTCCCAAGTGATTCAAGTCGTATTGGATGGGATTCATAACATATTGAAAATGTCCTCTCAAGAGGAGGTAGAACGAGTTTGCAATATGATTGAAGAATGTGGAGGTCTAGATAAAATTGAGTTTTTGCAAAGTAAGATTTTTAAAATAACAATTATGAATATTCAGCTATTTATTATATTTCTTTCTTTTATACCTACAGATCATGAAAACGTTGATATATATAAAATTGCTTACGAAATCATTGAGAGTTACTTTTCTGATGAGGTAATTTTTTTTTAAATATAGCATTTACATTTTTTTAAATATTGTATTTTGCAATATTCTAATGTATTTGAATTTCATTGATTTTCTAGATTGAAGAAGATCCCAATCTAGCACCAGAAACTACGGATGAAAATGCTTTCCGTTTCGAGCCTAATAATATGCCTTCTGATGGTTTCGATTTTTAATTACATACCCCTTAACTATTAGAACTATTTAGTTAGGATAAAAGTGGATCCTAAATTGCGGATAAAGGATCTTCTTCAAGTTTGGAGCAGGCTTGGATTATTAATCTCTTTAATAATACACCAAATATCCATTATTACTGAACTATATTATAATACTACTATATCATCTTGATAAGTAAAAGAAATCGCTTAAATATTAACTGAAATGTTGTATAATATTAATATTCTAGGGCTTAAGATACATTATACATAGTTATTTAAAATTTAATTGAACTCAATGCAGCATTGAGAAATGTAATTAGCTTTTGAAGGAAATGTTAATACTTATACATATGGATTGTATTTAAGTGAGTTAAATCCGTAATTAATCTATAAGATTTATAAGGTATATAAATTAGATTAGGTACTACTTTGACTTTTTTTTAGAAAAAATCAGATTTGACCCAATTTCTTGACTAATTTGACGATCCTGGCCCCATTTTTAAAGTGTTAAAAAGCACCGTCCTTAAATAACTTATATAAATTATTAGGTACTCGATAATCCTATCGTACAATTCGTAGTTATAAATTATAAAATTGCCTTTATGTATTTTAGTGCCATTTGAGTTTATATACTACGATTTAGGAGAAGGAAAGGGAGTTTAGAAAAGAAAAAGTGGGAAATGTACCAAAATTAACGTTAGTTTAAGAGGAAGAATTATTTTTGGATCTCGTCAACTGACTAATCGACTAATATTTAGATGATTAACTTTATATATGAAACGAGAATATTTCGCAATTTTTAAAAAAGACAAATATTTATATTTATAGAGAAAGTGTGAATTAGTCAAACTGATCCGAAACCCAAAGGTAATCTTCCTCGTAGACTGATGTAAAATACAATATAAAACTATAGGCTAACTATCGATAATTCTAAATACTACATACCTAATATTAAATTATCAAAATTGCATTAATTAGAATTTAGATTAACTTAAAATGTGCTTTATTCTAATTTATGGTAAAAATCATCCTATTGAAATTATCAATTATCAAAATTATTCCGCTTGTTAAGTTGCTTTCACTTTAATTTGTTTTGTTTTTTTGTCATTTTTTTTAAAAATAAATTTTGCTGCTTATCTCTAAATTTTACCGAACTATTTGTGACCGAGTAGATTTAAGTAGAAGTATTTTGATTGAAATTTTGATGAAATAAATTGACTTTCTTTTCAACTTGAATGAGTTTGGCATTTCGGAAGCATTTTTATTTACTTAATTAGATTGCAATTACGGTAAGAATTCCATTTCAAATTCAGTATAAGCTTGTTGTATTAGAGTTTCTTTAAATCCTACATGATTCTTCCTATATAGCGTCATTTCCGCTTTGAATTTGTTAAGAGATACCCTATGCCTTTGGAATCGAGATTGATGGTCAAATAGAGCAATTTGTTTTAAGGGAGATTTTGGATGGGATCTTAAAAAGATAGGGAGGTGTCGAAGTAGAGATTCAAACGAAGGATCATCAAATGTCCAAAAGATGAGTTCAATCCTCTTTAGCTTGGGAAGGGATCCGAGGAGTGAGAGTACGGATCTTGGAGGGATTCGAAAGCGGGAGAATGAAATACGGGTTAAAGAGGTAGGGAGGAGTTCAAAATTTATTATTTGAACATTGACAAGGCGGGGATTATCCTGATGAATTAGGGAGAGGCTTTCTAGATGGGTACATTCGGCTAATACGAATAGGTCAACCTCGATAAGGGACTCGGAGACCCTCCGAGGATCTGCAGTAAAAGAAAGGGCACCAATTCGTAGGGTTTTAAGTGATCTTGAACAAGCCTGGATTAGCGGCGTTACAAGATTCCAATCTAGACCCTTGACATTGAGTTCCAGTCTCTCGAGGACAGTTTGAACTTTCAAAAGGGGCCACCATTTGTCGAGGAAGTGGTGGTCAGTCTTAATCCGGAAGTCTTTGAGTCGTAGAGGTGACCATTGATGATTTAGATGGGGGCCTTCGCTAGGGCTGGGCACATCCTCTTGATCGTAGAGATGTTTAAAGATAATTTGTAGTGTTTTAAGGTTCTTAGAGTGCCTCTGAATGAATCGGATGAGAGCAGAATGGAATTCTGAGAGATTTCCAGGCGTCATTGTGAAAAGCCCTTGATAAATGAAGCGATTGAGAGTTAAAGGGCAATGTACACGCTCGAGGATTGGGAAAAAGTTGTCAGAAACGAGGGTCAGATCAAGAGGGTCAATGATGGTTGACGCAAGGCGAAAGACTTTGAGACTCGGGGGGTAGCTCCATAAATCTCGGAAGGAGCATGGCGATGCTTCCCATTCTGCGTCGTCATCCAGATTTGCATCAGGAAAAGAGTTCCGAATTGTAATTGCACAAAGTTCCAGAGAGAAACGTTGAATATTATCACATGACTCTATCAGGTAATTGAGGTTCTTGAGAGAGATTGGGCCTGCTATTGAGAGGGATGTGAGAAGGTGGGGGTATTTGATGAGCCCTTCCAAATTGGATCCCTCTTTAAGACGCTTGATTGATAAGTAGCTTATCCCTAAATTGGCGAGGAGTCCTAGGATTCTTTGGCCTGAGGTATTCACAGTCACTCGAGAACCCTTCAATTGGTCAACATCTTCCTTTTGATATAAAATTATTAATTTCATTGCTGATATTTGATTTTGTTATTGTAATACCTTAAAGAAACGACAAACTAGTCGGAGATTAGGCACTTCCTTCAGGGATATGTATTCATATATCTTTTTCCTGCACTATAAATTTTTTTTAATAAGCTTTTAAACGGGGAAGTGTTTTAGGGAAGATTTACATCAGAGATCAGCCGGAAAAAAGGAGGATTTGTCTCCTCCCCAATGGCTATATTATCCAGCGTTAGAAATACAGGAGTCCTGAGTGCTTCCTCTTCGTATATGTATAAGTCTTCCTCCTCCTCTTCGTACCTCGACCCACTGGAAGAGTTATTGCTCACACAAGGCTCCTCTTCTTGGTTCCCCTCGACATCCGGCACAAATGTTCTCACTTCTTGATCCTCGTCTAACCTTTCAATTTTAACATCCACATCCTCGGATATGTCATCTGGGTGGGGAACTACTCGGGAACTTGTGGGATCCCTGACTCTTCTTTTGACCCACTTCAGGAGATTTGGTACACTTGATTTGATAGCTATTGAGTGAGATACAGAAATTAAATGCAAAGATAAGAAAGAATTAATAATTTTACCTATTGCCCATCTGTATAATCTGGATCGTTTAAAATGCCACACCATTAGGATTAACACTTTGCACTTGAAAAAGGGCAAAACTATCATACGGATATAATACACTGGATTTAAACACTTTATTACCTTTATTATGTGTTATCGATTATCTCGTAGATTTCAATTGCTAATATAAAGCCCAGTAGATTCGTAACCAAAGCATACGGATTGAGCATTTGGGGTCAAATCTAAGGTCATTCTCCTCTAAAGATCTTACCTCAAATCCCAATAAAAAGTGTAAAACTCTATATCATAATAGCCCAAGGATGAGTTTCTCAAAGGGCAAGAAAGATTTTATGGGATCACTAAACCATTTCAATCCAAATCAATTGTTGAGGAGAAAGCGAAAGAAGCGTAATATCCATCTCTCATCCATTAAAGATGTTCCGATTAATCCCAACACAAAATTTGATGACCCCGAATTCCCGGAATCTGAAGAACTTCACCCAAAGCCAATCCTCTCTAAAAAGTCAATTTACAGTTCAAAATGGGAGGAAATTGATGCGGAGGATGATGTGCATTTAATTCGGAGAGCTTCCTCAAGTTCTCCAGGGTCAAGTGGAGCTAGTGATACTTCAACCTCTGCGAATTCCAATGAAGATCAATCTAAATTTCTTCAGTTTCCATCAAAGGTACTTCGATTTTTTGATCTAAGCTCTAAACTAATGGAACTCTCATTATCCCAAGGTGCGGAAAATAATTTGGAAGCATCTACCATATAAAGAACACCTCACCTATAGGCTAATCTGTCATAGGATTAAAGAGGACATTGACAAGAGGATTGGAGTCTCTATAAAACTTTCAGATTCACGGTTGGAAGTCCTCAATCTCATGAAGACCATCGGAGTTCGCAAACTATGTGTGAAAAACTTTAAATCATGGATCAAAAGTATTCCTTTTCCTTATCCTCACCTCTTGGAGCATCTCATCATCGACTCTAGTGTCTCTAAAATGAATCTCGCGATAATTGTTAACCATACTCCAAATATAAAACGATTGAAGATGGTTTACACACGACAAGTCCCTCTAATCATGGAACTCATCAAATGCCCCCTCTCAAAGAGACCCTGGCTGGTGAATCTTCAATCAATCTCGATCGAATGCTCGGCTCGGAATAGCGAGGATATTAATCATATTCGTGGTGGTCTATTCGGCCTTCTCATTGAAAACTTGAGGGATTCCCCAATTGTCAAAATTTCCATCCGTATCTGGTACAATTACAAGCCTACTCTTCCGCTCCCCAGATCATCCTACGATCCAACCTCCAAGGATAAGAAAGATGTTGTACCCTCGCTAATCTTGGACTGCCATCTGATACTTGGTCTATTCCTATCGAGGCATTTCAAGAGTGTTAAAGAGTTTGAACTGATTCTGAGGAGGGAGGAGTTGTCCAAGCATTTCCCACCTATAAAGCGAACTTCATCCAAAACCAAAATAGTACCTAAGCGTAGATCACTCTCCCTCCGATCATCAATCCTTAAATTAAGCCCGCTATTCAGCACTCTTGACCCACAATCGCGAGCTCTGGATCCATCCCGGAGAACGTCTGAAGCAGAAACAATGGCACGATGGATGGAAGAGAATGAAGAGTCTCTTCACATGGGAAAGCATCAGTTTAGATTCAAATCAGTGGACTCTCTCAATTCTCTTACATCAATTGATACAAATGTGTTCAAGATGTCAAGGGCTGTGACCTCCAGATCCCTTAAAAAACTTAAGCTGAAAATTGATGGGAAATATTTCAAGCTATGGAGGAGATTTATTGAGAGAATGAGCTCCCTTGAAGAACTCTATTTGAATTTAGGAGCTGGGAGTAATTGGAATACCTATATGACGAGTCTCACAAATCCTGAACTTTGCAGATCCTTGAAGTCTGTAGTCTTCCAAGATATTGGGAATATGAAAACATTGAAAGGAAAAAGCATTCCAGCAAGCCTGAAATCTTTCAATAAGTTTCACAGCCTCCAAACTCTATCCATCTCCTTTCTGCAGCCACCCTCCTTCAAATTGATTCAAAATGCAAATGGACACTTAGGACTTTCTCGGGGGAGTGGTCAAAGATCCAAGATCCATCACTTTAAAAGCCTACCAAGCTCCCTCCTTCAATTCGAAGTGAATTGGGCCGAAATAAGCACCCTCCGCTTATTCTTTCTTATCTATCTCAATCGAAATCTTAAATCACTCCGAATTGGATTCTGGTCAACGTCAAACCGAAGCTTCCGATTTGGCCTTAGGATGATTCGATGGACAATGAAATATAATTTAACTAGCTTAGAAGAGATTGTGATTATAGGGAGTCAGATGAGATTCTCGGAGGATTCTAATTGGCTGGCAGTACAAAGATTATTGAAAAGCTTACAAAATGTGTCACATTATAAAGAGGGTGGGGATAATGAAGCCAGGATTATAATAAATGTATCAAAATATAGAGAGGCTAATCCTAAGAGAAATAATAAAAGAGTGAGGAATGGATGACATTTTGCGTTTGTTAAAGAGTTGATTTAATTTTATTCAGATAATATTTATGTAGAATAGGTATAGGAATATCATTTGATTTTATCTTTAGTCTTATCGTGTTCATTCGCCAAAATTTGAGATAGGAGGGAATCCCCCTCAAATGCAGAGGGAACCCTATAGGATCCGAATAGCTTATCCGAAAAGGTCAAGAATTGCCCATAATTATAATTGTAAAAGAGGTGATGATCCTAGATATTTTGGTGTATATGATTATGAGTTGAAGAATATTATAAAGATTTAAATTTTGAAATACCGTATGATGTGCAGAACCGTTTACTACATTTCGAAGTGCTTTAGGGACATTGTAATTACCATCATGAATGCTGACTGTCCAGAAATTGACACCAACAAAAAGGATGAGGAAAATGTATTTATTCATGGGTAAGAGAAATGGATATAAATGATACGGGGAACTTTGGATGAACCCGTCGACCGGATGGAATGCCTGAATTTTAAGTAAATCTGCAATTTAGCAAAATGGGGCTTCAAAAAGGATTTAATTTGCTTACATGTGAGGCAAATGGAGTTCTAAAATATAAAGATTAATCTTTAATTTATTCAAAATTTCTAAAATGAAAAATCTTACGGAACTTTCCATAAGTGATGAGTTTTATGAAGACGTGTATAGAAGATCCGGTGATGAAGGATCCTATGAATCCAATAAATTGCAGAATCCGTAAATATTATAAAGGAGACGACGCTTAAAGCTACTTTTGTCCATCCTTTGGGAAATACACTTATTTAAATTGATGATTTTGAAGGACGCTAAATAGGATATGCATACCTGCAAAGGATGGATCAATGGAATCATACAAATTCGGGCATTTGTGAATTTCTAACATAAACGTTATGCTGGATAGGATTGCCATAAAGGGGATAGATTTGCATGCTACGGTTATTTCCTTTCTGATTTGATTCTTTAAAAGTTTTATAAGTTTGATTAATTACTTGAGATAATGTGGATATCTGTACCTCAAGAAAGAGTGGATGTTTCATTAATTTCTTGTCAAAGAACAAGATAAAATTGGCTCCAGCAGCAAAAAAGTATAAAAGGTAACCTGAAAATCAATCAGGAATAAAATCTGTATCGGAAGAAATAAACTCGTAGTACTACCTCCAATTGTGGTCAAAATAAGTAGAGTTATAAATTGTCGACTCAAATCCGATTCGGGAAACCCCTCAGGATAAAAATACGGGGTAAAAAAGGCTTTATCACACCAATTTAGTATCAAATCCATCATGGAAATTAATGCTCTAAGGTTGACCAAAATTCACGACCTGGAATTTTGTGCCAATCTTATACTACTTTTTAATTAAAAATCGTAGAATTAAAAATATAAAAGATCCAGTAGCGTTCAAGTTCAAAGTGTTTAAACTTTAAATTCAGCTGTCAAATTGGATCAGATAAACTACGAGTTTTATATAAATTGATTAGGTTATCAGGAATTGATATATCTGTAGTATTATAGATGAGTAGCATACTGATTAGTAAATTACAGATAGAATTACCAACTATAATTCTCAGATATGCCCCCAAATATTAATATTTTTTTTAATAGGTAATCTTTTGTAAACTCGAGAGTCGAGACTCGAAATAAACCCAAAATTGGGATATCCTCAATACATATTACATATCGTTCGAACTCAATGATCGTACTCAATGAACCCTATAATTTAGGGGGCAAATACCCTCTAATTAAATCTTAATTAATTGATGTCCCAAAATAAATTTAAAAGGTTCCAAAATGCCCCAGACCGTTCCAAAAGTTAGGTCAAATTTCTTCCCAATATTTAAGATCTGCGGGAATATTAAATCAATTCGTTTGGCTCCAATCTAGCCAAAGTCGGCCTACTTAAATTAATTAGATTTTATTAGCCTAGTTTAAGTGTAGGGTTTAATGGATAACTGCCACTCTCATTGCCCATAATCATTTAAGGCCAAAGTTCATTCATTTATAATTAAGTCTGCGTCATATTTGTTTGTATATTTCGTATTTTTTGTGCCGCGAATTCAAGTGCAAACACATTTTTATTTGCAATTAGTCTTTTTTATATCGGATCGCGTTTTAAAGATTTTGGAAGGTAGCCAATTAGTACATAATTAGTAATTACAAATTATAATCGAATGTTACATTCCCTAATCTTTGTTTGTACAGATATTCCCGGGCCAGAATCTGCTTTAAACAAATATACAAATTGATTGCCGGGTGTCACTGAAATTGATCCTTCATATCTTATCGTAAATTTACAAATTAATCTAATTCATATTTGTAATTTAACTAATTTGTATAGCCATAATAATGTTTTAATTGATCTAGGTATTGTAAATGGAAGGACCAGGTTCAGAGCTGGGAAAGATAACCAATTTCTTTCAGGCTACCAAAAAGCTTCCAAAAAAATCAAGCAATAATTTAATGGGCTCAAAACCTCCTTCAACTCCCTCCTCGCTAATTAGTAATGGAAATGGTGAACCTACTCACAGGACGAAATCAAATTCCGCCGTAAGCGGATTATCCTCAATTAGTGAAGAGAGTTCAGGTTCAGACATTAATAAAGACCTATTGGACAAATATGGTAATTTACAAGAATTTTGTAACATTTTAAATTCCTTGCAAATTGCAATTTATTAATTTTTGATATCTCAAACAGTTGCTGAATCAAAAAGGAAGAGGAGAGATTCGATAACTAGTAATGATAGTAGTAATGTCTTCTTACCTTCGGCTTCAAAAAAGAAAAGGATATCAGGGTCCTCTGCTCAATCCACAATTTCCGCCGACACACTATCCTCCAATGAATCCTCATTTTTAACATTTCCTGAAGACCTTTCTTCAGGAAATTTTGTTTGGGTAAGCTAGATCTTTCTTTCCATTTAAACATGAACATCTATGTACTAAATATTTATGATTGATTTCAGAATGATCTCTCGGTTGAGGAGAACAACGAGTTATACTTGGAGATTTACTCAATAAAAAAGAACTGGGCCCAAATAATACCTAAGCTATCGTCTCTCCTCAAATCGAATTTCCGAATCAAGCCAGGCTTTGCTGCTCAAGTAATTGTGCATTGCATAATTAAGGATGGGTGTCGTGTAAGAAAAGAAGTGGAGAAAGAAGGAAATCAGTTTATTTTGCACCTGATTGAAAAATCCGAGCCAAATCCCGGATATTTTTACGAACTTTTGCAAGAAATCATAAAGGTAGAGTAATTATTCTCTTATAATATTTTAAAAGGTGGATTACAAGCTTTAATTATTGTACTATTATGTACTATAATAAATAAATGCTTTTATTTCAATATTTAAAGGAAACTGGAGACGAGAACAAGAACGAACTGAACAATTCTTATTGGAGCATTATTGACAAGTCGATAAAAACGAGGAGCGGGGAGAGAGGAATGAGGGAGAAGCCACTCTCATCTCTATTCTATATTCTCACTATGATAGCGGAAAAATTGGCTGCAATAGAACTAGAGAGAAAGAAATTTGTAAGTACATATTAGGTACCCGCAATATAACATTGTATTAAATATAGGTACTTATTTCAAGGTTACTCCCCCATTTGCCCTCCGAGTATTCCAGAATGAAGAACATGTCCTTTTTAATAAGAATTGCAAAGAATTTATGAAAGCCTTATTTGAGACTAATGACAAAAAGAAGTTGGATCCTGAAGAATTCTCACTATATCTGGTAAGATTAAAAATTTTGTTATCGTACTTTTATGCGGATATTTTTACCTTATAATATGTGTCGTTTGTTTTATTTCAGAGGTGGATACACATTTTCCTTGAGTACTTCAAAGGGGTTCCTTCACCAAATATCTTCAATGAAGCTATATTTCATCTGGCTAAGCTAGCCTCTGGTAAACTAAAACTTTTATTTTAAAAATTCGATAATTTAATTTTACAGTCAATATTGATTCATTGAATCGCTACATAATCATATTAATAAATTAATTTCTCCCTTCCCTTTAGCCCCAGGTTGTGGGCCCGTGTTTTTGTCTAATATTTGGGTACCATCCGTTGGAATGGCTTTGGCTGAAAAGATGATTGTGAACAAAGTTCCAGAATTGAGGACACTTTACGGAAAGAATTTACATTCATTTTTGGTATATTTTTAATGACAATTTAAAAGTTAAATAAA
The DNA here is from genome assembly GCA_036507255.1 of Megalothorax incertus. Lineage (NCBI taxonomy): Eukaryota > Metazoa > Arthropoda > Collembola > Neelipleona > Neelidae > Megalothorax > Megalothorax incertus. The sequence continues at coordinate 14,448 of JAAZTK010000682.1, forward strand.
TTAATCTTTACGTTTCGGAAAATTGCAGAGAGAATTTTCGGCTTGTGGTGATCTTGTAGATCCAAAATCCATGCCCGTCCCGGATCCTCCTCCACGTCTCGGGCTCCACAATTTCTATTCCCAACGGAGGGTGATCAAAAATGGGAATGTAGAGAAGGAAAGGCCGACTTCAACATCATCGAGTAATTCAAAATCCTCGAGGGCGAATTACAAAGGCGAAATTGTAAGTTCCTTGTCCTTCTATTTACCTATTCAATTTATACCTATTTATAACCCTCTTCTTTTAGAAATTGCACAAGCTTGCCCAAAGTGAAGATCTTGATCAATTTAAAAGGGAGATTGCGAGAATGAAGAGCAACAATGAAAAGTTGAATACTAGGGATGCATTCGGGAATACTGTACTTCACGACCTCGCTGCAAACGGGAGGTCAAATCATCTTGTACATTTATGGGAAGTGTATTTACAACCAGGTAAGTTTTTATATATTTCTTTGAAAATTCATTTTCTTTTATAATGGTTTTATTTTTTTAATGTCTAGATAATCCGGAATCTGTGGATTTGCTCCTAGCTCAAAATTCAAACGGAGATTCTGCTCTTCATGAAGTTGCGTATATGAAGGAGCCATCATTCAGCGTAATGTGCTCCCTTACAACAATCGCCACTGTTCTAGGAAAGAAGAATGAACTGCTCAAGATGAAAAATCTAAAGATGGAATGTCCATTCAATATAATAAAGGCTAGGGCTGCAAAGGGTGAAATTGAAGAGGGGGAGGCTAATAGGATGCTGGAAATACTCTCTTATAATTCAATCCAGTCTCTACATTCGAGGAATTTTGCTGGATTCAATCTTCCCAGCGAGGTTATTGATAGATTTACAAGTGATACTGAAATCGCTCTTCTTATTGGCTATTGGAGAAATTTTGCGGATCGGCAAAAAAAGGATTTGGCGAAGAATGAGCAATTATAACGAGTGAGATTCCAATGAGATATAATATTATTTGTTTATCCTCAGCAATATTCCACTGATCCCGAGCTTTGATAATTTTTGTTTATTTTTTACTCATTTTTTAATCTAATCATATCTGGTATTTTTTAAATAGTTTTTGTACATCTATATTTAATAAGCGTATAATGTATTTATCATATTCCAAATATTATAATTTTGTATTTTCTAAAAGTTTATGTAATTTACGCTAATTTTTTTTATTATCTCGAGTACAAAAATTGTAAAGTTGTAAATAGTACATAATATTTCGTACAAATATTTCATGTATTATATTAAAATTAATTATGTGTATCTATTTATTTATTAAATCTTTTTGTAAAGGATTTATTAAATCTTTTTGCAAAGGATTTATTTATTATATAAAATTATTTAGACAAATGTTCATCAATTGATTATGCTACAAATATACGTACTAAAAAGATAGTTAAATGTATACTTATAGTTATAGAGGATTACTTAATCAATAATCATTATATGGGACATTATGCCAAGATTTTTGTTTTTAGACTTTATGAAATATTTAATGCAATACTTGCAATAATTAAAAATATCCAATAAACTTTTTACACTTTTTTACATACAAATCCAATTTCAATCTAAACTCTTCGAGTTTTTGCCATAAACCAGCTATTAATAGGCTCGTAAAAATCTCTCATCCATTCAATATTTTCCTCAATATTCGATGTAATTGATTTCAGGGCCGATTCATATTCTTGTAAATGAAGAGCATTTTCCAAAATGAAGGCATCAAACTTAAGAATGTAATAGAATGCAAAATAAATAAGGATACTTATATATGTATAATTTCTTTAATGAAATCCCTACCTCAAGCAACTCTTCCTTTGTTTTCCAATAGTTTGACAAGCTTGAGATGATTTGGATTGTCTCCTCAGGGGATCCAAAGAGTTTTGATAATTTCCTAAACTTTTCTCGAAGGAATTTGAATAAGGTATCTCTTCCCTCCGAATTGGTGGTTGTCCTCATGAGTGTCTCAAGAACATCAGCTTTTTTGATTGATTTGTCCATGATAATTTCATCCAGAAGTCTATGATTCAATTAGTTATATAAATATTTTTTGTATTAGATTTAAATAAAATGCGAAATACTTGTTTAGAAGAGTTGGCTCTCTTGTACAGGATAAGGCTGATAATAAATGTGGTTTCCGATCAATTGCAGGGGCATTCAAATAAGATTGAAATAGGAAATTAAATTTAGAGTCGAGGGAAGGCTGAGTAGCGTGTGCAATCGCCGTGCAAAGGACAAGAGGTCGTAAGTCATTTGGAATTCTGTTGACAAAATTTTTTTTAGAAAAATGCCAACTAAAATTATAGATCAATTTACGGGGTCAAAGATCGGCTATTCATAAAGTTGGAGAAATGGGAATCCGTATATTTGAGGCAAGTCGTATGTCGCATGTCGCATGCCACAGAGAGGAGTTGTGCCCTGTGTATAACCATTTGACCTCGTTCTCCTCTTCCTTGATCCCACCCGATCCGATTTAACCTCGTCTCGATTTTAGGAAGAAAGTAATCCCTGATTGATCCAGAGGCTTTTGATCCGCTAAGTAGATTGAGGGGTTTCCGAAGATTTCCAAATAATGTATTCCAAACTTCAATTTCACGCTCGTGCCCCATGTAAATTGTAAGGTCAAGGGCCTTTTGGATGTCCAATTGCTCTAAAATGAAAAGATTTTAACTTTTGTAATATATAAGACGTATTTCATATACATGATTATATGTAAATCTCACTTGCAAATCCCAGATGGAAGGCGTCATCAAGAAGTTTACAACGTGTCATTGGCCGGAATACAAATGGATCCTTTTTTATTTGATTCTGGATCAAACTAGATAAATGATCATTGTATTTTACTCGATAATATCCTTCTGAATCCGGATTGAAGATAACCCAAGACATTTCCGTGGGATGGCTGAGCTTAATTTGTGGGGAAGTGTCATGAATCCAATATTTGAGATTATTTTGAGGGGTTATGTTTGAAGTCATTGTAAGGGGGACATTCCAGTAGCTTTTCGAATCAGAATTGGTTAATGTGAATTTCTTTTGTGATACATGAAGCGTCTTTGTAGAATTTTTCTCTGATTCAATTTCAATTAGAGGAAATCCAGGTTGCAAGGTCCATGTGTCCATAATTTGTTTTATAGAGAGTTGATGCCCGAGAACACCTGAAGCTTTGGCGTGTTCATCAATCACTGCGAAAAAATCATCTTGAACCGCATTTTTGAATGCGAATTTCTTAAGGTAAGATTGTAATCCTCTGATTAGGACCTCCTCGCCAAGAAATTGACGCATCATAATTAACATGGATGCTCCTTTGGAATAAGTAATCCGGTCAAACATTCCACTTGTTATAACTGTTTGATTCACCAATGGATGTGCAGATGCTTTTTGATCAGATGACATAGCCTCTTTTTGAACTCGGATATGCCAATCATTTTTGACGAGAAGCTCAGGGGTGGAAGCTTTCATCCCATAGTAGGAGACGAAGGTGGCAAAACCTTCATTGAGCCTTTATAAGGAAGATCATTAATCATTATTAAAATAATATTTATAATTTTGGGCATTTTAGGATGGAACATAGTAGTTAGCGTCTTACCACAAATTATTCCAATTACGGCATGTGACCAGATTGCTAAAAATATTATATTGTACTAGTAAGCCCTTTGAGCCTTCTGCTCAATAATTTAATTGTGAGTGTGTTTGTAAAGCATAACTCATTAATTAATTATACGTCCAGCCTTCTCCACATGGAGGTGCATTCATGAAGGCCTCCCATCTCAAGAGGGTTTAATTT
>JAAZTK010000683.1:0-18261 GCA_036507255.1 Megalothorax incertus
GGGGGGGGGGGGGGGGGGGGGAGTGGAAGGGGAAGGGACCATTAATAATTAAGCAAGTGGAAAAGTACCTCTCATCAACTGGTGTACAGAGAGAAAGCAAACACGGAAAGGGGAAAAGAGACTACCTAAGAATTCCTCCTGGTTTTAAAATAGGTAATAAGAATCTTTAAGAGGAGAACTCTGAGACTCTTAAAAAACCACATGGCCCCATTCCGAATGCTCGTTCAATATTTGTATTATTATTATTAGAGTAGTAGGTAGTAACCAGTTGCGAGTCCATCTCGCTAGCATTTGAGAGCTCATCAAAGAAGTCTTCCCCTTCGCCTCCAAATTCCTCCTTTTCATCATCACACAACTTGTGCATTATTTATACACATTTTTATGATTGCTCATCTTCACTGCTTACTACCTGCCGATTCCCCCAAAGCTTATTATAGATAGTACTAGATAGTACTAGGAAAAAGCAATAGTTTAAAAACTTTAAGACTCTGCCGCTGGGACTCTTCATGGCATAGAAAAATAACCCTTTTATGCTTCTAATAAAAAAGAGCGGAAAAATAACTATTCCCCGAAGAAATACGGATATCGGCGGGATTGACACAACCTACCCTTACAAAGTAGTGTTATAAATATGCCAGAATTTCTCAGAAATCTCGTATTACAAAAATCTTACATAAACCATTTGCCCTGATGGTCCATTTAGATTACCAATAATTTTATTCAATGGTGAATTCTTTCCAAGTTTCCATTAATTAAGTTGTGCAACATCGATATTTATTTCACGTTAAATATGTAGTTTTTGGAAGGAAATATTTAATAGTAGTACGATCTGTACTTCTAGTTCTAAACATATAATCTATCTGTATTACAATATATTACAATATATTATATCTTGATATAAAAATGGCTTAAAAACTTGTTTGACCAAAAATAGCTAGAGTTCATTTAATTACATGTATAAAAATTAGACTGTAAAATATTGTAATAAATTTCAATAAAATATAATATGATAAAAAATCAAAATTATCCCCGACTATATTGAAAATACATCAGTATACACAGCTTTACACATAAAGTTGTACTATCCGTATTAGTACCGAGTACAATGAGTAATACAGTATAGTAATTTATCATCTATATTATAAAACAAATGGGGATACTAGTACTAGTAGTATCCGTACAACCAATTAGTGTACGATACATATAAATGCTTTAGAAGAACATGCACGATATCAGTTGATTAAAACTGTATGATATACAGTATTATTTGCGTATCTGCCCATTCAATGGAGACTATTTGGACAAATGAAGGAGAGAGGGAGAGTCACTCTTCACGGGGAATAAGGGGGAATTGTGAGTAGGATTAATATTAAACTCTTTTGGAATTATTTCAGCAGCAATTCTTAGGGATGGTGCTTTACTTCGGAGGGTCTCTAAAACAGGTGGGAGATCATCTTGCTCTGTATTATACTCTCCTTTATTCTTGGGTAAACCGCTCATTAATTTACTATTTCTTATTAAACTCGTGTTAATTTCCTTTTCTGCTTCCTCCTTCCTTTTCCTATCTTTCTCATGCTTCTTTCGACTTCTATCTGGAGACACCTTTTGCTTCTTATGTTCCGACCTCCCCTCCTTCTTCTTCTTCTCTTCATCATCAAAAAGCTTCCGCTTTGACTTTTTACTTGATTTTATACTGCTGCTGGTAGTAGTACTACTACTACTTGCCTTATGGGACTTATTCTTGGGAGGTAAGAACTCACCATCCTCCACATCCTTATCTTGTTCCGTTTCTTTAGCATCCCCTTCTTCTTCATGCTTTCTCTTTTTAGGACTTGCACTCTTTTCCCGAGTAGGAGACGGACTGGAGATCTCAATCAAATCCTGTAGGAATATTGTATCAATGTAATGTTTATTTTTACATTCCACCAAAACTTACCTCATTATCAGTGAGATCAAAGTACTTTTTACTGAGGTGGACACAACGCCGGGTTAGCCCCTCTTGCGTATTATTCAGGTAATGATTGTATTGTTCAACAACATCCCTTACGCCTCCAAATCCAAATTCAACCAGAGTTCTTTCAATTGCATCCTAAATGAAAGAGTAGTACCATTAGAATTTAGAGAATATATCATTTTTTTTATGAGAATAACGCAGCTTAATAGATTGGCCATATATACAATATAAACAAATACTTACAGGGAACCCATGATCATCGGAATTCATTTCTCTTTCGACAACCTCGTGAAGGCGTGACGTGATCCTTTTGTAAAAGAAATGGGTTGCCAAAGTCAGAGCATTTAAAGCTTGTGGAGTTGCATCTGATTTTATGGATTGAGCGGATATTATAAATATCGTAAATAAATACCAGAATAATATTGACTTACGGGTAAATCCACCGAGGGCGATCGGAAGGCATAAACTCTTTTCAAGTGCCTCCAAAGCATTCTCATTTGTCAATGGGATATTTGCAGACATTTCTTGAGTAAATCCTTCTCTCTCCGATCCCTCAACCCCCTCCTTCTCCTCCTCCTCCCCTCTCCTCAGTTCAAGGTATTTCCCCAATTTCTTTTTCGTTGATTTTATATATTTATTTTGGTACTTTTCGAGGAATTGTCGGCAATTTTCAAAACTTGAGGATTTATCTCCAAGTTTTATTCTACTATTTGGTGGAGAGGAACCACCTCTTCTTACCTCTACCGCTTGACTTTTTCCTTTAGAGCTACTCTGCTGCTTTGAATCCGAGCTATTTTTAGTAGAGTCTTGAGATCCTAGCTTCTTTTTATTTCTATCCTTTTTCTTCTTTTTGTCTCTTTTTTCCTCTGCTTCCTCCTCCGCCTTATTTCCTATCTCATTTGCTTCCCCAATCTTCTGTATACCTTCAATTCCATTTTGTAATGATTTATCATCAACCGGAACTGGAGCAATCCCATTCTCTAAAATTAGGGGCAATGACTGAGAACCTGACTCTCTCAAATCATGTCCACCCTCGATAATTGAACACAGTGATTCTAATGGATTATAACCCTTGTAAATCACACCATCCACTCCAGCCCTTTTAATCTTATATTCTAGCTCTCGTTTGTGCTCCAATAGAGATGTATTTCTTTTGTACTCGTTCAGATGCGAGGGATCTGTAGATATCCTATAAACAAATTTTAATAAAATTAACAATTTAATCAATAATTTAAACTCAAGTATATAAATAATATATTGTTATTTGTACTTACATTGAATTGCAAGGTTCCTGCATTATCACATCTTTTGCTAGTTTTGGGAGTAAGCTCCTCAACCTCTGCTTATCAAAAGAATAATCCTTTTTCCTTTGCTGGGCTCGCCGCTGACTTCGACTGGATTTAAAATGTGATTTCTTTTCAGGAATAATAATTGACACCGTCTTCTTTTTGAAGCAAGGATGTTCACTCTTTTTTCGAACCTGCTTCCCGGCTCCCTCCCCTAAAGAAACCTTGAGTTTTGATCCAACATGCTCAACACCGTAGCTTGAATTGGTCAAAGATTCGGCAAGTTTGACACAGACTTCGGGTTTGGACTCTTTTGACACATTGAATTGTTGTTGAGCGGCAAGGAATGCAGATTTGACTTTATTTTGAGGTGCATTTTGAATCACTTGTTGATTAAGTAGCTTCTTTCGTAGGTATTCTGAGGAACTTGAGCCAGGAGCTGTGGATTTGGAAGTACCAGACGAATATTCATCCACGGGGGAGGTTAAACGTACAGGAGAATCTCCTGTACTCTCAAAGGGTCTCTTATCAGAGGTGTCTACTTCCTCCTCGCTCAGCCTGGGGTAGGCCGTCGATGTATTTGAGGCTGGTTTTTCTTTAATTTGAAGAAACTTTGTCTTGCCACTCCCCACATCAATTATTTGGAACTTTTTGTACATGTTTGAAGGGTGCGAAAGCAATAGAGGTTGAAGAGATGTGTTTGGAACTGTAAAGGGATACCATACAGGGTAGGGGTAGGTCCGCTTTTTTTCAACGAGCTCTTCATTTGAAACTCTAGTCTTTTTGGAATGAGTGCAGTTTTTGGCCGCAGATTGAATTCTATCTTTTTTCAAAGCACTTTTACTCTTTTTTCTTCGTTTTCTTTTTACCCTTCCATCCTCCTCATCCTCCTCCACGTCACCCTCTTCCTCTATAACTGGCAATTGAGACCCCTCGATTGATTTAAACTCATTTTGCATCACATGACAAGGAGATTCTGATCCTCTGCTCGAACTTTTGTGATTAATTCGTGAAGGAGGAGGAGGAAGCCTCTCTGGTGATGAGCTTGGGAATGGACCACCTGGAGGAGGGGGTGTGCTATGAGATTCACCACCTTTCAATGAGAAATAGAGTACTTCCATTGACTTTTTAATTTGAGTTTGGTTGGCGAGTGAGGAGAGAAAGTCTTTATTCCTTGACCTCGAGGTCTGCTTCTCTTTTGTTCCAGGGGATATGTCACAGGAAGAAGAGAGCGGGGATGGAGCTTTACTCGGAGAGGTACGCTCATCTTCACCTCCGCCTCCTCCTCTTTTATTAAACCTACTCCCACCATGATATTTTGGGTATGAATTTAAACTGGGAAGGGATTCATCATTACTTGAACTGGACTTCCCTTTGAAAACCCTCGATTTATCCCTCTCTTTTCGCCCGAAATTTCTAGACCTTTTTAATATCCTCAAGATTCGTTTGTCATAAGTTCCTTTCTTTGAATGGACATGAACGTGGGGTTTAACGGAGAGGGCAGGGTCAATTAAACCAAGTAGAAGATTCTCTTGGGACGATGAGGGAGGTGGTAGTTGTACATTTACAGATTTTAAAAGGGCTTCATTTCTTCTGAGATAAGCTTCCTTTTCTGCCATTTTACATTCCCCTCGAAAAAAGGCACGGATCCTACGCTGAATCCTCTTCCCAGAAGTCTCTCCGGCTCCCTCTTGACTTTGGATGTTCTCCTGGGTTGGAATGTCATTCGCAAGAGGATTGGCTACTGTAATATACGCGGCTAAAGTTGAGGCCAGTGCTTTTTTCGCCATATTCTTTGCAACCCTTTTTTTCTCAATTGAATCAAATTGAGATGGGGATGCGGAAGTGGTCTGGACAGAGTTTTGGAACTCTCCCCAATGTTGTACATTGTTGACCCCAATAGGCCTTTGAGGGATTGATTTTTGAGATGAACTTGACTTTCTCCGAGCTTGGATTTCTTTCAGTAATTTGAGGTTGAGGCTAGGGAGGGTGGTTGAATCCACTTGACTTGTTTTGGCTTCCTCCTCTTCCCTATTTTTCCCTTTGACAAACTCGAGGTACTTTGAAATGAATGACCCTTCGCGAACTGATGGCTTTTTATATCTTGACCTCCTCGAACGTGACCTACGCTTTTCCGTGGACCCTGCTTTGGGTAGCTTCTCCTCCTCCATGATTCGGTTAGGCCTACGTGAAATAACATAATTAGCTGATGAATATGATATATAATTAATTAGTTATTTATAGTTCGATCGAACCTGTTTGTCGGTGGTCAACTGTACACCTCTTCCTGGATGTCAATGAAATTCATTTAGATCTGGGTCAAATTTATAAGCATTTATAACAATTTACCATTCAGCAACTTTTTCCAGCAATATACATTCAATTAAAAACAAGTGTTTGTAAACACACGGTCAAAGTAGTATTGTATTAGAAGTCGAGGAATTTACTTTTAATATTTTAATAAAAAACTTTAAAGATTTGAAGGTTTTTTTTTAAAATTGCGCTTGCGATTTTAATCAAAAATGTCAACTTTTGCTTATTTAATAATATATTTTAGTATCACTTTAATTAGCTAATAATAAAGGAGTTGTGACATCCGGGGTCGTGTCACTCTCCTCAAGAGTTCTTTGGCCAGCAACAATTTATAATTCAGCGCTTTGAAATTCCCAATCAGTTTATTTGCTGGCTAAAATTCTCCTCAATTTCATTTGAAATTGCCCGAAGAAGAATTTCATTTGAAAAATTTAAAACCGGTGAATTTATTTAATATTTAATTAATTTACAAATCACCGCCCTTAATTAAGAACAAGGCAAGCACACACTACGACACGTCTAATTAGCTCTCGTTTAAGGTCTTTCTTTGCACTACAAAGTAAGTGTTAATTTCGGACTTTGACTTTGAAATTAAAAGTTTGAATATAAATATTTTTCACACACGTTACAAATCTCATTATTTTTATTTTTTCTTTTCTTTCCAGTTGTGTCAACGAGTGGAAGATGAGCTCACACGGTGACAACTCGTTCATGTCTTCGAGCACGAGGGTCCCCGAAGCGGTAGGGAGCCAGGAGATGATGGATGAAGAAGTCAATCAGTTTCTCATGATGGAGCAACAGAAAGCAAGCATTCGTCAGCAGGTTATTTTCATTAATTATACAATTATTATTTATTTTATTAATATTATGTGACTTTATATAGATTCAACAACTCACAGATGTGTGCTGGGAGAAATGCATTGACAAACCCGCTGCCAAATTGGAGGGGAAGACAGAGAGCTGCCTTGAAAATTGTGTAGGCCGATTTCTTGACACCTCTATGCTCATCCTGAATCGATTCTCTCAAAGTCCTTGAGGCTCAAGCAAGGAGATAATTAGGGTGGACTTGTTTAAAACTTAATCAAAATAGTCATTTAACAATACGCATCCAATAATGTTATGTACAATAATTAATTCTTCATCAAAAGTATCCCAAATTGTACAATATTTATACCTAGCTATGTATTGTAATACCATCCATCATATTGTATTGTAGGTACATGTGCATTTAATTCGAATGACAGTTAGCCAAGCTTTTTGTATGATATTCCTAAATAGTATATTTTTACTATAATATATGCGTAATTTAAAAAATAATTGTAGTCTACCAATGACACATTGACGTATGTGAAATAAACGAAATGTCCAATATTTCTAAAAGGAAAAGAAATCAAAGTATAAACTTTAATTATTTATTCGTAGACTTTATTGATTTACTTTCAAGCATTATTTTTTTAACATGCATTCCAATTTGCAACTGATTTCTCACAGCCTAATTTTAAACTTTTGTTTTTGAAAAAAAAGCCTAATATAATTTACTATCTCTAATATACACCGTATACATGGCGTAGCTCACTCTGATTCATCAGAGTGAGTTCTAATTAGATTTGATTTAATCTGTTGTAGTATAAAACACTTGCCTCCTTTACGCCATGTACTGTCGGGTTTTACTGGGCCTTTTAACGGTACTCAAAAAAGCCTATTACAATTACATACATTGCATAGTATGTATGTGATAAACTGATAATAATTGAAATGTAGATCCACCATATACTTATATGTAGTACTAGTAAAGAATATATAATAACAATTTCTCATTTAAATTGAACATTTACCACCCATAAACAATACATGTATATAATTAAGGTACAAATCATACTTGTAGAATATATATATGTACGATATATTGACCACCTAATTGCTAGTACAATAGTAGTAGTTAAATACGATAATAGTATGTACATTGGAAATTTTAAATATTACAATCGTGGTGTGTAGTATCATAGTATGAGGGGCTGACAAAAGAATAGCTTAAACTCTTACTATTTAAATTAAAGGGATATATATAAAGCTAATCAGACGCTATTAGTATTGTTGACATGAGGTGGGGGTGGATGTGAGGAGGCAAACTGATTCGGTTGAGGCTGATTTTGTTTAACTTTTAAAATGATGGAACGCATTCTGGAAATGTCCTTTTGGTGCTTGCTTCCTTTTGGATTGAAATCGCAGAGCTTGGCAATCCTTTCCCACTCTGTCCCAGGCTCCATTGGATCTGTGTCTGCTACCAATTCCTTTTCAGCACTCCTAATCAAATTAAAAAGAAAAAAAAACTTTAATATAAATTCAAAAACAATTTATATCTAAAATCATACTACGGATATAATACAAAATAGTCATTAGAAATTGTAGTAGTACCTACAACTTGCCAAAAAAAACCAAACCAAATGAGTTATCTACCACGAATTTAAAGCTAGATTAAAAAATCAAAGGCTCTTTTCAGCTTATTGGTACATCAAAAAAAAATTAAGACTAGAATCTATAAAAATCTAAACTAGTACAAAGTGCAGTGTAGTATAGGTACTACATATAAAGTGCATTTCTAGTTGAACAAATCCGATCCAAACTCTTATTATTGTACTATTATTTGTGGTATTCAATATACGATATATTCTTTGTCTTACTTGGAAGCTTCCCTAGAATTCCAATTGCAATCCAAGAGAGATTTAAGAAATATTAGATTCACATTTAAAAATTGACAAATATTTTGTAAAACAAATTAAAAGAAGGCGGAGGAGGGAATAATTTAATACAATCCCTACAGGCTACAATGTAAATTGTAACTGTGTAACATGACCCGAGTTCATAATTAAAATTAGAAAATATTAGTGGAGAAATCATAAAACAAAATACCTTAAAATAATTATTAAAAAAAGAATCCAATTAAAAAGCATAAAATTACCTATTAGTTTTTCTCGTTTTAGCCACTTGCTCTTCGTGCTGCTTGTACCATTCTTCGAGTTCCTTCTTGGCTCCCTCCTTCATTTCGTTCTTTTTCTTTTCCTCGTCCTCATCTGGAAAGAAATGTATCAAACGCAATGTTTCAATAAAAATTACGAGCTTTCCTTACCTTTGTTTGTCAGCCTCTTTGCTTGCTCTTCTCGCCAACGCTTAATCTTTTCTGGTTCTTCTCGGACAACATGCTGGTGCTGTGAAGTTGGAGTTGGAGATACAGAATCCACTGGATCTGCAAAATACAAAAATAAATTCACAATATTATTATATTATACATTAATCTATTGTACATTTCATTGAAAAAGCTGATCCTGGTTTTGAAGGAAAAAAATAAGCTATTTAAGTACAATAGTAAAGAAATGCCTATATAAATAATCATTGATTCAGCCCCCCAAAAAACGCCCATTCTACGATATATTGTGGATATTGAAAAATATGGACAAATGTAAATTGAGACACAATTCGAATGGTATTTCTCTACCGATCTATGATATATAGCTGTATAAATACACACATTTAATCCATGTACTACCATAAAATGGAATACATCCTGTTTAACTTCAATTTGCTTTCAATTTAATTTTTTAAAACATGCCTGCTCAATTTGAAACAAAAAACCATTTAATTAAATCTACTAGGCCAAAAATTGATTTAACGACGAGGAAGGATTGAAAAGGAATGAAATGTGAGGAAAGATAGAATAGACTTAGTAGATGAGTTTTAAAAAGCTTTTAAATAAAAAAATTAAAATAAATAAAAGTTAATTTACCATCTTGCAAATCAAATTTAACGTCACCGCTATAATTATTAGCATTGTCAGACTCAGCAATATCGCCTATTAGCCCTGTGCTTGCAGCTTCAAAGGAATGATTGATCATCTCAAATCCAGAATCGAGCTCGTTTTCCCCAACTGTTACCTTCTCCTCTAAAGATGGATGGTAGATTAAGCCGGATATTAATTAGAGGGTAATATTTGCAAATAATTAATTAGCCAACTTAAAATATATACACGTATTGTACTTTGACATGGGTTTAGCCGTAGCGACCCCCATATTTCATTCAAAGTATGATATTGATCAATCATTTAAAATAGGATTTAAGATCCTATTAAATAAATTCAGGTACTATATAAAAAATTGAAACAAGATGCAAAGCAGATTTGCAACCATTACAAGCCAATGTAATACCAAAAGTGTATAAGAATTAAATAAAAAGAAGGGTCTTGTACTCGTAAAAAAGAACAGACACCGATTACATTTAGTAGGTACTTTGATAAGTATACTACCATCAATATTCAATTATTTATAAGTAGAAATCAAATGCAGAAAAGATTAAATGAATATTTAATTAAATTAATAAAAACTCGGAGCCAGCCACCATTAAATTATTAAATTGTTTCAGAGGAATTTAAAGGTCAGAGGGGGATGATTGATAAGGCAGTTTTATACTTATCTCAATCTGACATTCTATACGTTATATTTACATGTACTAGTATCGTACAATGCAATGTACTAGTACAATTTAATGTGTACGTGTCTTTAAATATAATAGACTTTTAATCAAAACGGTCTCAACGGTCTCAAGGCTCATCTTGGAATTAAAATAGGAATATAAATGTGAAACTTGATCAAACGGAGAGGAAACAGCGGCATTAAATTTTATCTGAATTTAAAAGATGATTAAAGAGTTAAATGAGGATGACTAATCTCAAAATAACGATCACAAATTCCAATGACTGAAAAAAATACACATGTTGTTTAAATTTAAGGCCATTGAATAATTAATTAAAATCGTGTGACAGGACACCTGAATTCTTCAAAAAATTATCAATTAAAACAAAAATTAATTACCGGATGTCAAAAAAAATTTCACATTTATATTTCAATTAAAGCTCGAAGGGGTCTTGAGATTAGGGTGTCATAATTAAAATGAACTTGTACCCTGGCTTTTTTAAAATAAAATAAAACCCAAATTGACATTGAGGGCGTATTTTGGACCACATTCAATTCAAAATTACCTGAGGAGGATGTGGGACCGTTTTGATTTTTGGTCGGGAGGTCATCGTCCAGGCCTAGTTCCTCTTGCTCACGGGCGAGGAACTCTGCAGCGGGGTCAATCTCGGTACCATTCGTGGCAAAGGCTTCGTCCATCACGAGGAATTGTCTTGTTGGCAAATTGACACTTTTTTTAACCGAGCCTGTTCTGAGTCTGAGCTGGAAGTTTGCTGACTGCTGATTTTGAAATGTCTAAATTCAAGACAACTCCCCATGTTGTAGGGATAGGGGATGAGGTTTGACGGCTTAAAACCCAATTAAATCTGCATTAAAAATTAATTTAAAAATCATTACATTTTTTAAGCATTCCTCCTTTATTTTTAATGGGGTCCATACCCCCTTTTAATTAATTTAAATCGGGGTTTTTAATTAATTAAAATTAAATCTTAAATGCTGCCCGAACTCTGGGGCGGTTTGCCATAAATATAGCAAGGGAAGAATATACTAGAAGCACGGCATTTCACAAACTCGAGGAATTTTATTAATTTAATTTTTGTAAAAGAAATACAAATTAATTACAAAGAGTCAACATGGTAAGTGCTTAATTAGGTGTTTGTTAATGTATTTAATTAAAGGTGAAACGTTTGTAGGTGTGTTTTTAAACGTATTTCAAGAGATTAATTGGATTTTAATTTGCAGGTGTTAAACACGGGTCGCGTGCTGAAAAATGAGGCCGGTTCCGAGAAAGCCGAGATTGCCCGGTTGTCCTCCTTTGTAGGAGCGATTGCTGTGGGTGACCTGGTCAAGTCAACTCTGGGGCCAAAGGGGATGGATAAGATTTTGGTGGGGACTGGTCGGAATGACGGAAAGGTGAACTTAAATATTTATTTTATGATTCAATTTTAAAAATTACTTTGTGCTTTTAGCTGGAGGTTACCAATGACGGAGCTACCATATTGAGGTCAGTGGGTGTGGACAATCCTGCTGCAAAAATCCTCGTTGACATTGCAAAAACTCAGGATTCTGAGGTTGGAGATGGGACAACTTCCGTGACTGTCTTTGCCGCTGAGCTCCTGAGGGAAGGGGAGAAACTCATTGAAATGAAATTACATCCTCAAACAATTCTTGCGGGTTGGCGAAAGGCGACCAAGGAGGCGCTCCGT
Source organism: Megalothorax incertus (assembly GCA_036507255.1). Classification (NCBI taxonomy): domain Eukaryota; kingdom Metazoa; phylum Arthropoda; class Collembola; order Neelipleona; family Neelidae; genus Megalothorax; species Megalothorax incertus. The sequence goes on from JAAZTK010000683.1 coordinate 11,723, forward strand.
GTCCTCAAGGACTGTGTTTGGGATAATAGCAAGGATGAGGCAAAGTTTCGAGAGGATCTGATGAATGTGGCGAGGACAACCCTCTCCTCAAAGGTGGTCTCCCTTCAAAAGGATCATTTCGCCACATTGGCAGTGGATGCTGTACTACGGCTGAGAGGCTCAGGGAATTTGGATGCTATTCAAATCCTCAAGAAGCCTGGAGGTACCCTGTCCGATTCTTTCCTCGATGAGGGGTTCCTTCTCGATAAAAAGATTGGTGTTCATCAGCCAAAGAGGATTGAGAAGGCGAGGATCCTTGTAGCAAACACTCCGATGGACTCTGACAAGATAAAAATCTTTGGATCTCGGGTCAAGGTCGACTCTACTGCAAAGGTAGCAGAGATTGAGCTCGCTGAAAAGGAGAAGATGAAGGAAAAGGTGGCCAAGATCCTCAAGCATGATATCAACGTGTTTATCAACAGGTATTTTATTAAAGAATGTATATTTTAAAATTTTAGGGTGCTCTTTTTAAGATTTTAAAATTATTTTTGCAAAGGCAATTGATTTACAACTATCCTGAACAACTGTTTGCTGACGCTGGTGTAATGGCTATTGAGCACGCAGACTTTGATGGTATGGAGCGGCTCGCTCTGGTCACTGGTGCTGAAATTGTGTCCACTTTTGATGACCCAAAGACAATTAAAATTGGCCAATGCGATCTCATACCATGAGGTATCCTATTTTAATACATTAATATGCATACATATTAATACTTGATCTTTATCAGGTAATGATTGGAGAGGAGAAACTCATCAAGTTTAGCGGAGTAGCAAAGGGAGAAGCGTGCACAATTGTCATTCGAGGTGCGACAGCTCAAATTATTGACGAGGCTGAACGTTCACTTCACGATGCACTTTGTGTTCTGAATGCAACTGTTGGGGAGCTGAATGTCATCAACGGAGGAGGTAACACTGAGGTGTCAATGGCATTAGCTATTATGGAGCTTGCGAAAAAGGAATCTGGAAAAGAGTCTGTTGCAATTGAAGCATTTGCTCGTGCCTTACTGGTAAGTTAGTAGTATAGTATGTTTATTTCAATTTATTCAATTTATATTTTACATTTTTCCAGACCCTTCCAACAATTATGGCGGATAATGCTGGATTTGACTCTTCCGAGTTGGTGAGCAACCTGAGAGCGGCTCAAGTGCAAGGAAAGTTTACATATGGTCTAGGTAGTTGAACAAATAATTGATTTATCAGCTGAATGTAATGGCTGCAAAATAAACTAATGTTGTGAAATTGAACAGATCTTGAAACGGGGAAAGTGGCTTGTATGAAGACACTAGGTATTACAGAATCTTATGCTGTAAAACGGAGGGTGGTAGCTGCTGCTTCAGAGGCTGCGGAAATGATTATGCGAGTTGATCACATAATTAAAGCTGCTCCGAGGAAAAGGCAACCGGATCGACGTCCTTGCTAAACATTCAATTTCTCGGCCTCCAATTAAATTAAACCAGATACTATTGTGGTATTTTTTCTACATAATAAATTCCCCCTAAAGTATTTAAAGCATTTAAAACTCTTCTTTTACCCGACTTTAATGCGAAAAAAAATCTCCTTTCCCCTTTTTTTTCTATGTTTAAAATGCATCACCTAATATAAATTGTAATAAAAATTAATGCTACTTAAAAAAGTCTGTAAAACTGTTGAACCTACTCCGTTATAATTACATATATTAATCAAACCATGCTAAATGAGCAATAAAAACATTTGATTTCATTTAAAACTGTCACAGAATAGTAGATATTTATTTCGCTCTCGCAATTTGAACATTTTTAACTATTTTTACCTTTAATTGTTTCATCGCTAATACAGATACGATAGGATTTGAATAGATTCTACTAAATAAATTCTACTAAAAATTAATAATGTGAGATATATTTCAAAGATTTAACTTTTTGCCTTATTGATTAACAAATATTAACAAATATCCGAAAAAGTAATTTGCTATTAATTAGATAACATAGCTTTTTGTCAAATTAACAGTCAGATACTTAATTAAACCTTTAATGAAGAAGTATTCATTCTCTAATGCTAATGATATATCGTGCTTAAAATTGCATAGTAAAATAACCCAAAATATTGGCTTAATCAGATAAAAAATCAACTAAGGATAAATGTAACTGTACCCAATTGTACCATATAATCATCATAATATAACTGTTTCAGAAATTAAAATCTTATCACTTATGTCCATTTAATTTATAAGTACTCTTAAACCTAGTGCTAAAGTAAAATATATTGTAATATATCAAAATTCATATCAGGTCTTGGATATACTATTTTGCACAAATTAACTGCAATTTTGAATACTAGTTTGAGCAAGAATTAGAAATTAACATAAAAAATGCACAATCCCTATATAAATATGTATGCACGATACGATAATAGTCGATATATTGATTAGAATAAAACCCACAATTCAATTTTATATCAATAATTAACCCCTCGATTTGAAATAGCTTTATAGATCTATGTAATTATGGATATCCAGTTTATAACATAAACACGTGAAAAATTACCTTACTTAATCACTTTAAATGCATCTAATTGTAGACTGTTCAATGTGCATACTTGATAAATTGAGTAATTTATATTAACGATTATAATTTTATTATTTTAGTTGTGCTACAGAGGAAGGTGTGTGAGGCTAGGCACGTGCAGAGATTTTAGAGAGTTGAAACTTTTCGGGATATGGCACGAGACCTATAAATTATATAATAAAGAATATATCATATACATTTATACTACATACAATATTATTAAAACGGATTAATGGTCTTTTAAATCTCACCCAATTTTTCTAGAAACATTTTCATTTGTTCCCTATACTCTTCTGGATGATGATGTAGATGAGAAACATGGGGAGAGCTTTTCCATGCTTTTAAATACACCTGAAAAGTAATTAATCAAAATTAGATTCTTTTAAAACACCCTAATTTCTGTAAACATGATCAAGTAATGTGAATTACCTTTATTCCATTGGCCTCCCAAGTGTCTTGAACCCTTTGAATTTGTGACACTGTCCCAACTGGATCGTCATACGAGCATAAAAAGAGACCAGGAGCTTTTACGATTGGATTATGAAACATTTTACTCGAGTTCAAGTAATGCTTGGTCGCTTTATTATAGAGAGTAGCCATATGATATCTGGAATATTAATATTACAAGATTATAATATTAAATTCAATTAAAGAAAGGACATCTCTAATTATAATTAATTATTAATTACCGAACATATGTCTCAAGACTAGCTCTAAGAACGGGATTGTTTGGGAACACTGCTTGTGGGAGCCCGGTTGGAATGCCTTCAAAGTCAACCACAGAATCCCAAATTTGTCCAACAATCCGATTGACAAGATCCTCATAAGCAGCCGGATTTTTGGTCATGAGGCCAAGGGCTTCTCCCCAAAGGTATCCACCAACAGAGAAACCATGCAGAATTGTGGATTGATATTGAGAATTGAGGGACATGAATGTGAGGAGGTCTTTTGCGACGAGCTAAAAACGACGAGAAAAAGAAGAATAAATTCCAAAACTCATTGGGGCTCAAATAGTGATTATAAACCTGACTTCCGCTTGTGGGGAAAAGAAGCTGCCAAGGGTTGACTCGGCAAATGAGTACATCAAATCCTTGGTCTAAATAAAAGTCTGCATATTTCATTATATGCTTCTTTTGTGACATGAGCCAGCAGAGGAGGATGGAGAGGGGTGGGCCAGATGAGGATTCATCTTGACGAGAGGAGGGAGAGGTGGACTTTGGCTCAGGGCTCGCAAGGACTCGGAGAGGATGCTGTGGAGATGACTTGATCTCAGACTTGAATTTGCTCACCAATTCAATGTTCTTTGTAAGGGCTCTTGTGGCAAGACTTCGGCTCTGAGTAATTTGAGACTCTGCAGGTGAAATGCTATGAAATATCATTAGCGGAGTTAGCGCCTAAAAACAAATTGCAAATCTCAATTAGAAAATAATTTCATTTAAAAGAAATTGGATACCTTTTGGAATGTTGAACGGTTTCGAAGAAATGTCCCAGCCGTTCTAGGAAGGAGCTGCATCATTTTTTCAGCCAGCATCATTTTGCACTACTTTCCTCCCAATAACTGCGGCTAAATTCGCCGAAATCCAATCGAAATTACCAACTCTGCGAATTTATTCTGGCTCCCTCAGCACGAAATTGAGAACCTAAAAATAAATACAACATGAATAGGGTTAATTAAATAAGCTCGGAAATTTAGATTTTAATATACAAAATTTTAGAATAAGGTTGATTAATTTTTAAGCCTGCCTTTTCCTCAGAACTTCAATTGAAATTACGACCCTAACCTAATGAAAACTTGCTATAAGTGATTTACCCAACGCAATTGCAATCCTTTAATGATGTGCAAGAATAATTTAAGGAAAAACCCAGTATGAAGAATACAATTGCATGAAAAAATTTAGGGATATTCAGTCGAAAACTGAAAGGGATTAATTGCCCCTAATTAAGGGGGGAAACCCCATTGAATTTACCTTGCAAGGCCTTGCTAATAAGACAATAAAAATAGAGGTTTGGAGCATGGATCATAAGATTATAAGACTGCACTGACCATTTCATGTAGAGATCTTATGGATTTTATCATTATCAAAGAACGTAGAAAGATTTCTATGTTCTTACGGATATACCTACATATTATGATATTACGGATATATTAGGTAAACCGTAAGAACGAAGTAGGACTGTAGGAATCCTACAGTAGGAAAATTCAAAATTCAAGGTTCTTTTTATATCAAAATCTTTTTACGATAAATCTGAATCTTCCTACTCTTCATTAATATATGACTATTGTATTAAATATATGCTTTAATTTTCTACACAAAAGCCATTCTTCTCAAGTATGTAGCTCCAAATTCAATATACTACAATAATATTATGTATCGTACGATAATTTGACACCCCCTATGAAATAATATAATTACGGCCAACTCCGATATTAGAGGTGACACTTGAAAGTTTAGAGAATCGGACCATATTTATTATTTATAAGGCCTAGGTAGATAAGATAAATACAAAGTAGCAGGAGAAAAAAATCCTCAACAATCTCCTCACTGAAAAATGTAATTAATATACATTAAAATTTGGTACAAGTAGGTGTATAATATTAAACCAATTATGCTCTCTTATCAATATGAAATGAATGAATTATTGGATAACATTAACCTATCAATATATGTACACATATGTAAAAGTAAGTACAATATTAATGGCATTCAATAGTTATCTATCAGTCGTGAGATGCTGATTTCAAGCCATGACCTTTAAAGATCCAAGTCCAAAATCCTAAACTTGTTTTTATAAATACATAAATATTATGGACATTAATACATTACCTACCCTAGTGGACCTTTATAATTGGCAAATTAAGGTATACAATTTTAATTTTTAATTGTAATTTCAATTTGCTATCCCGGGGCCGGCCTAGGCCATAAATATAATGATAATTTGATAAATTACTAAAATAATCCGCAATTTTGCATAAATTATATCATACCAAAATATCAAGATAATTCAGCAAAATATAAACGTTTTCACTTAATTAATCTTAACTTACTATAATAGTTGAGCTAATTGGGGGGAAAACGTTTGTAAAATGAAAAGTTAAAATTGAAAATGAAAATGATTCGATTTTTTGCAACCAAAATACCCTGAATTGCCCCCTTATGGAAAAGTCGAAAAATTATAGCGGAAAAGAATCGGAAAAATGGAATGACAACCTTATCTTTTGTATGTTAATTAGATAATAATGATTTTAAACAACTAATTACATACCTTGGGATCCGTGGCAGGAGTTAAGCTGCTAGCAGCAGTAGACGAGAGGCAGACAGTGAACTTGGACTTTGCTTGCATTCGATTCGATTCATTGCGGAAAATCTCAAATTATCGAATGATTTTTTAGTCCCAGAAATGACCATCAGAGGCCCTCGGCCGTCACTCTTGAGGAATCCAGCCCAAAAGGGAGCGAATTATTTTAAAAATCAAAACAAATTAAAATTAAAATTGACTGATTGTTGACCATTTCGTATTGACCAACTGAAAAATACATAAAAAGTACAATTCAATTAATTTAAAAAACCCTTTTGAAAAAGAAATTACGATTCAAAATATATTTGACATAAAACGTTTATAAAACGTTTTAAACTTGTATTTAAATTTAAAGGTAAATTTAATGATAAATCTCAATTTTATCTAGTTAAAATAATCATATTTTATTAATTTTAGATCCTTTTGAACTGGTTCCAGCCCTTGACCTACCCATTGACCTTTCCTACAAATTGGACAGTATTTTTATTTGACATTTTTTTGTTTGGAAAGTAATTAATTCAATTTTACATGTACAATTTCGAATGTGCCGCAGCATCCAATGTCAATCCTCCAAGTGAATGTCATCCGTGTCCTCCGAGTGACATTTAAATGTTAATTAGAAAATTACGAAGTAGACATGGACTATTTAAACTTGTCAATT